>SZWC01006939.1:4417-24855 GCA_023375785.1 Penium margaritaceum | reverse complement strand
CCCCCCCCCCCCCAAAAACCATTGCGATTGTATTGGGGGGGGTGTGTTGGGGAGTGTATCGTGGATAGGAACCAAATGATACAAAATTTTAATTATACACTTGTGTATTAATTTTGCCATCCTCCAGATAAACTTCCCAATACACTCCTGCGATACACTTTCTACATCGGGGGGGAGGGGGGGGGTCCCCCCCCCCACAAAGTGAAAGGTGTATCGGTTAGGTGTATTGGTAGGTGTAGCTGGTAGACAGCACATCAAATACACTTGTGTGCACTTTGCAAAGAGAGTGGAAACAGAGTATGGACGTCGATCTAAGCAAACCGCCGGCTTAACAGAGGCAACTGTCTTGGACGGAATCGCACATATGATGCTCACGTGCTACACTGCAAGCGATAAAAATCAGCACCCCGATTTCAAGACCATCGACCACCCACCCCCCCAAAAAATCAGTAGTGTGTTGGGGGTGTGTATCGGTTGGTGTATCAAAGATACGTACGAAATGATACACAAGTGTACTCATGTACTTGTGTATTCCGACGGTCTCCCTACAGATACATTTCCCGATACACTTCCCGATACACTTCCGCAATCTTGATTTTGACTCGAGTGGAACCATACTTTGATGTGTACGACAGTCAAGGTGCCACTGTAACGATACCTTATGCCTTTAGTTCTCAAACAAAACCAGAATGCCTCAAGGTACTCCAGGTTTAAGACCTGCAATAGATCACTTTGTCCAGCTCTCCAAGTGTAGCCGCCAACAATTAGACTTTGAATAATTTTTTGAGCGCCTGCTCACTGAGCTCCTTCAGTGCAAAACCATCCAGGGCGGTCGTCCTGTGGTTAAGCTACATCCAAATCCTGCATCTAGCAGTTGGTGTGATACTCAACTTGTACGATTACTACTACAATGCACCTAGTTTCCAGACATAGTGTAAGAATTAGATGAGTGCTTTGGGCTCTGTGTACTTCATCTCACTCTACATGATGTATGTGTCTTTAACTATTGTTTTGTGTGGAAACTTGTCATTAAATGTGCTTTCAACCTTAGATATTCCAGTTTTCTTCACATGGTTTCAGAGTAGGGCAACAACCTGTGACCAACAACAAAAAACACAAGGAACACTAGCATTGTTGACAAAGTGGAGTACTTCCAAAGTCTACAAAAGGAGGCATTCAAGGAGGCATGCAAGGAATGCAACGTGGAAAAGAGCATTAGCAAGCAGACATCTTTACACTCACAAAATATTGTGCACATCAAATGGGATCAGTCCACCTGGAGTTTGACACGCCACCCAACTTCAGAACAAGATCAATTTCCAAATGCAAGGTGCAGACATGCGCATGTAGCATGAGATTGTTTACTTTCAACAAGCAGAAGATAGATTAACTACAACAAGGCAATAAGCCTGGCAGATGGTTTTTGAGCTACAACAAGAAACTCATACAAAAATCAATTACCGGATGCAATAGTATGCTAAGAGAGAAGTCCCACATTTTACCCATCCACCTCCAAGACCCCATCTTTTAGCAGTTCACCCTATACTAGCGCACCCTGCAGTAGCTCATCCTGTAGTAATAAACTTTTTTGCACCTCCAAAAAACGTACATCCCAACCTCCAGATCCTTACAATGTAGGCCTGGTCGTATGCCAGCCATCTCAAATGCTCTACAAGAAAATAGAAAAAGCAAAGATTACTTCAATGGTCAAGACTTCTCCCAATGAGCATCAAACATGAACGCAACAACCCGTCCACCCAAGGTGTGGCAGATGTTCAATGGCAAGTGCAGCCCCAGTGCTCCAAGAAACCCATTGTGTTGGCAATCTAATGTGTCAAGACATAATCCCTCAGAAGTTATTCAAGCTCTTAACAATGGTTCAGGTCCTGGACCAAATCATCATGAAAAACGGTTATTCGGTACTCCTACCGTTGGGACCTAACTTTCATGATATCCCCTCATAATGTGACATGTGACACCGGCATATGGCTAGAGAACATAATGTGTTGCTATAGTCAATGTGTTCTTGTCTGCTTCTATACACTAAGGATGTTCATTCTATTGAGTTTAACCCAAAACAGCTATACTCACCTTCTTTGCCTTTGGTTCCGTGGTCCTTGTTGTCATGTCTTCGCTCTACCATTTCTTGCTTGTGTCACGCATCCTTCCTTCCGCAATCTTTGCTGATTCTTCTTGCTTCTAGCACCCCTCGCCATGTTCATTCACTTGTTTTGACATGGTATCGGGGCTTCAAGCAACATCTCGTGATACCCCATGACCACATCATCGTGCTTTTTCCTCCATCTGCCGTCAGGACCTCCTCAACCTCAGCCTACTGCCATTATCTACATCACATTTGCCAACTCTGTCTCCTCTTCCGATGCTACAGCAACAACAAAAGTACATCACTCCTCCCTGCACCCATTCACCCGCACATGGTGGTTCACATTCTCCAGCCTTATCTTAAGCTTATCTGGACAATAAGCTGTCCCTTCTCCTGCTTCATCAGCAACTGAAATGTGTAGTATCATCTCACATCACTCCTCAAAGCTTTGGTGGCATTCATTGCCATGAATGAGCCTTGTATGTAAACAAACTCCAGTACCAACGTCCGACCTCCTCCGTCACCAACAATCGACAACACTATTTTGGCCGCTTTCAGCTGCTATCTTTGATAAAGCTTCCTACTGCTTTCCTCTCACCTTCTTTCTCTTGCCATCTACCATCATTGGTCCCATCTAACCCTGTCGTTTTAAGATCTCGCGTCGACCACCTCTCATTTTCCTTTTCCACCGTACAACATGATCTTGTGGTAAAGAATACGTGTCTGCTGCCATCTCCTCCTCCTGATGCGCACTTTGAATCTCATCTTCCTCCAACTGTTGCATCTACTCCAATCCACTGCCTTTTCATTGCCATCATCTTCATTGTCCTTCCTGCCTCTTCACCGTATCATCCTCCCAAGCCACCCTCTCATACTGCCTCCTTGTATTGCAATGTCTCCACTCCCTCCTCTTCCCAAAATGATCTCCTTGTTTTCATCTATCTCATCAGCTTCATCTACTCCGTCTACTTCATCATCGGCTGCAACCTCCATCATTTGCCGCTTCCTCATTCTCAACTCATTATCAGTTTCTTCATCATCATCACTCTCTACCACTTCCTCATTTTCCTCATCATCCATCAATTTCATCATAGTTTTCATCATCAATCAATGCATGTGGTTTCTCCCCTATGCTTAGTTTCAATCTTCCACTATCCTCCGTCCGCTCCTCTCCTCAGCATCATGATCCACCCGGTCAACCGCCAATCTCATAGTGACATGCACCTAAGATTTCCCATGATTAGTGCACGTGGTTTTGCTACTGCTCCTAGATACCAATCCATTGTCATCAATCCCGAATTCACCTCCACTTTATTAATCCGCATGTGAAGCCAATACCAGGTAATACTCGTGTCAGGTGCCAATCCTATAATGACCTGGACCCAAGGCAGCAATGGATTTTCTGTAGCGTGTTGGCCTCTACCTTCCTCTTGTTGCATTTTACTCCCTTGCACATAAACAAACGCACGTGATCTCACCCTTGCACCACATTCAGCAATCAATCATACGCTGATGTCCGCAATCCATTTCTTTGCTTGACATGTGGACCCGCCCGATCAATCGCCAATCTTGCAATGGTCTGTGCACAATTTTTCCCATCATCTGCACATGTCGCTCGCCCCTACATTCAATACATCTTCAACTCCACATCAGCATCCTCCAAGACTACAAAAAATTTCCTCCACCCAACATCTGGATTCATACAAATGCACTGCACACCTTGTAGTGACCTACGACCTTCATCAACCGTCTCAACTCATCTTTCCGTCCTCATCCGCACCACTCATTTTATTTGGTGAAGATTGTCCATCATCCCAGATCTCTTGTCTTGGAACATCAGACACCACATGTCTTGCACCCGTTGGGCCAACGGGTGCAACAGTCCATCACTCCTTCAGCCCAGAATCTAGAAGTTGCACTGCATTCTAACTCCTCTAAAGGACAGAAATGATCATCTCTGACAGAGCGTCATCGGTGAGTGGCGTGGTGGCAGCACCCTCCTTCATTCATCTCATCACATCATCGCCTCAAGTCACCACCAGCATCATCACCTAGATCTCACCTAGGAGACAAATGACACGCTAGCATAACATGGAACTAATATCACTGTTTGAAAGAACCAAGTGTTCAGCCTCGCATAACGGACCTTGATCAACCAGTACAATTTGACACGGCTCCTCACTAGATACTACAAATACCTTCGCTTGCCAGACCATCCCATTTCAATCTACAGGGACGCATTCGAACATGTCTACAGTCTGCTACGGGGTTGCCTTGATTCTTCATGCAAGAATTACCAACTAAAACACAATCCATTCCTAAACTATGGCATTGGATTCTTCAGCAAGCCTAGATGAAGCAATGGATCACAATCATATGTCACAACAACTACAACTTTCTAGGTCTCACTGGAGATATGCGAGTCCTATGGTGCATAGCTTTTCCCTCGGTTGCAGAATATGGGAAAAATCAAGTGTAGAAGGTCCTCTACGCAGTGATTTGACATGGCTATGGCAACACTGATGCACTTCTTGGTTATCTGACTTATCTGGGCCCTATTATCTCAGAAGAAGCCCTGGCACAACACGAAGCCCAAACATTCCAGAATATCATAATAGGATTCAAACAAGTCCTTGGATCTAATCTACAAAAGTTGATCAATGAATCTCTCACTGACCTTAGGGAAATGTGAAATTTATTGGTCATGCATTCTGGACTAGAACGCTCTTCCCTATGGGAAGAAGAAGACAACCACAAACACAGAGATTAAGTTTAGAGAAGAAAAGCTATCAGCCTCATCAATGACGCTGGCTTCAACCTTGACAGGGTTCAATGAGGTACCTTAGGAATTCATGTTTCTCTTAAAGGATTCCACGTGCCTTTCTTTTACAAATTGTCACGTGAGTCACGTCCTCCATGGACCATCAATCACCAAACTGAACAAAAGACACGTATCAAAACAACACTCAATCGAACCTACTATATTGAAGATCATGAGCACACCGATCAAAAGCAACAGTTGGACGAGATGCCCGGGCATGATTCATGTATTTGAAAATACGTTTATTTTCTTTACTAATGATAACTCAATGAAATTCTGAAAAGACCACCATAAACTCCTTAGCATCAGCAGGCTTTTTGAATGACTCAGTGGAGCCCAGATGTTTATCAATTCGACTTGTGGAGCTATTATCACCAATTTTGCTCATCTTAGAATGAAAAATAGAGTATAGTGTTCCACTCTCCTTACAAGAGCTTTGAGATCATGATCATGTCGCTTGGACTCGTGAGTGATCCTGATAACCTCATGGTAGTGATGAATGGATTTTTGGGCTTTGCAAATCATATACTCTCTAATCATGGAATGTGAATCTCTGATGCCCAAGCACCACACAAAAGGAGACCATATTCCTAGGAGAAAAAAGAAAAGCAACGAGCAGCCCACTCAGTATGCAAAAATGCCACGTCCTCCAACCATGTTTCCATGCTCACTTGGAACATGCGATCACTTTTGGTCCATAGCAAAAGCCATTGGTTACAATCCTTTGTTGCTCTTGGTCGAGGGAAATCAAACTAAACACTGGAGAGCCATATCATCAGTAATATTTGTCAGTGATTGTTGATGGACCGGATTTGCTTCATTCAAAGGGGGAATTTGGAAACCTAATAGACCCAAATGGAGACAATAAAGAACATATTTGGCTTTTTGCACATGAAACACGTCATCGGCCAGTGAATCTTCAAAACAACTTTTCTCTTCTTCATACTCACAATTCATGGTTTTGTTTTTCTCAGGGCACCTGCCGGCCCAGATACCACAGGGCCCAGTAGGTCGAGCCCACCAAAATAGGACTCCCCAAATCCTAATGAAAACAAGGTTTGTTATGCCCCTTGATCTTTAACTTCAACACTCTAGATTTTAGGAATGATGCGTTCTTTGATTTTTATGGGATTTTTCTGGTTTGAATTGCTGTAGTGATCCAAATTGGTTGAATTTGTGGACAAATGGAACTTTAACTTTGACAGACAAAGCTGTTCAACATTTTAATGGTCCTTGAATTTAGCTATGTGTGTCGCCTCATGCGTCCCACGTGCAGCTTCTGGTCGTTCTAAACTTGCAATTTGAAGTTTGAAAAGTCAGTCTCGATGTTCACATGCTCGTGCTCACACTTCTCTAGGCAATTTGTTAACATTGATGTGAGGCAAACTGTCAACCGACTGACTTCAATGCCACAGATCCACAACACAATGTCAAGAAACAAGAGAGCAGCCAACCAGAGTAGTAAAAAAAACCATAAGATGTGAGATGATTTTCTCAATGGGTACTTTTTCCGCATACCCACTGTCGTCGCAACTAATGTATGCCACACCAAATTTTTGCAGAAAGAGAATAGCAGGGCCACTTTGACAGAAAAAAAAAACTATAACGTCCACGAAAGGCAGATAACACTTGTGAGGGCCACTATTTAAAACAAATACTTCGGATGTCCACAGTGCCAAAAATCGTATGGGGAACAATGTAATTCTCCGCATACCCACTTTCCACACCGGCCAAAGTAACACGACAGCATTGAAATAGGACCCCATTCTAGCGTCGCGCTGCAAGGACAGTGTGGCAGTTGACAATGCCAGTAGACCACACATTTACAAGATTCTAATCTGACTTGGCGACATTGTCATTCTGGGCTAGCATTGGTCTAGTGCATACGTCATTCTCCTCAGTGTCCAATGATCGAGCGCCGCTCATTTTCCTCTTGCGAGCACCATCCACCCCGTGCAAAATTAGTGTCCAAGAAAAGTTCACGACCTAAACCACGGAAAACATTGTTGAACCCAAATGACGTACGTTGAACAAGTGACAGAGCTCAAACCTATAGTCCGCGCACATTTGTGCTCAACCCATCATGAACGAGTGTGACGGCGGGCCCGGTTTGGTCGTCCTGTCCACATCGATTGCCGCGCCTGGTGTGCCTTGCCCTTATTGCCACATACATTCAACAGAAAACCATTGCAAACAACTCGGTTTGATGTGATCCACTTGTCAAACACATTGGTGCGCATTGCCATGGTTCCCGCATGCGGGGCCCGTGTGCCACATACAATGTGGACGTCGACGTCTACCTGCCTCGCCATAGGTACATCTAGTCCATCGCACAGCAATGGCTACCGACGACGACACGAGTGAAGTTCAGAATTGGCCGCGCGGATGGGATCAAGTCAGTGTGTGGGGTGGAGAGGAATAACTACAGAGAGCAGCCATGTTGCATCCGCGGGAAGCTGCAACTGCATGGGCCACCATCAAGGCTGAGTTCGACGATCGGTTAACGCGGAATGGGATGCCATAATGGACATCCACACCTCCTGAACCAGAGACCATGGTTTGGATCCTAGACAGGCGTATGCCCACTCAGCATTTTCCTAAAGCTTCTGATCCGTGGCAGCCCTGGCTGTACACAGAGCCATTCAGCCCTCAGTGAGGCAAGGAGTGGGCATGCATAATGTTCCCGAATGTATTCGGGCTGTGTCCACTAAAATTCTATCATTTCAACATCGAAGTGTACCAGATAGTGGACATGTGGTACATGTTTGTACGGTTTCATGAAGTATTTGACCAGTGATTATATCTCCTTGGAGCCTCTGTGTGGCAGATAGCGGCCATGAGCCCTTAGTGTGGCAGGGAGTGGTCCTGCGGAATATGTATGCACGAGTACATTCTTCGTGTGTCCACTTTTATTCTATCCTTCCAACCTCTAAGTGTTGATATAGTGGACTTGTGGTTCATTTATGTACGGTTTCATGAACTATTTGACCACTGATTATGTCTCTTGGAGCCCACTCTGTGGCAGATAGTAGCCATGAGCCCTTAGTGTGGCAGGTAGTGGGCCTGCGTAATTTGTGTGCACAAATACATGTGGTGTGGCATGTGGTGAGTCTCATGGGAGCCCTCTGTGTGGCAGATAGCGACCTCTACTTTCTCCACCACTATCCTACTTCATTTAGTATCGTCTGCATAGTACATTAACTCATCAACAGTACCTACTTGAAACTGTGTTGGACAATGTACTGCCAGGTAGTGGTTGAAGCAGAAAACAAAGTAATGAAGTATTAATGACCAAGGTTCCATTACTTTTGATGAGTGACAAGGTGCAGCAAACACAAGAGCGAGTGGAGAAGTCAAATGACATTGTGTTCAATTTTCAAATCATTAAGCCAAGTAAAACAGAGGTGCCAAGTCACATGCAATAATCCACAACTGAATGTACACGGGTAACCCGTACACAAAACAAATGACCTCACAAGCTGGACACTCTGCACCTTCACTAAACTTTTGGCATGCATCATGAAATTCTTCCCCAAAGGGGGACGCACACATGCCCGTGCATGGGTTGGCCACTTGATATCTGGCCTCCTCCACCTCTCTCTTCCCTAGGTTGAGATTGGCCATCTTGCAACTGTTAGAAGAATGCAAGCATGAGAGTGGCAACAGCAGAAGCAAGCAAAAGCATCGGAACATGCATGAGTACGTCAGTAGGTTGACTTAGGCGAGAGCGGTCCCGAGGAGTTAGTCATAGAGCCTTGCGGGAAGATAAGATACCAAAAATGTGGAGTGGACGATAGCTGGTGAGAGAAAGCGGGAGCAAGGAGAGTGATGGGTCGGCACGGACTGAGTGAAGGAGTGAGAGTGACAGAGCAAAGAGATCAAGGTGTGAGTGGTTGGCGAAGGCGAGATGGGCGAGGTGCGAGCAGAGCAAGGACACGGCGGCAAAGCTGCGGAACCGAAGGGTAACAGGATGGGAAGAATTGTTCTGGTTAAACTTGGGAGGGAATGAACATCCTCCATATGTACAAAGGAATAGGGGAAGAGCTCAAAGCAACGGCTTCTTCGCTAGCCCGACGCGAGTGAATTTTTGTCACTTTGGTCGGTAACGGCTCGTAGAAAACCGTTGGACCGTTTATTTGTTCTCTCCTACGCGAGACGCTCTGGACCTCTCCTCGAGTTATCCGGAGCCCTTCAGGAACAAGAATCGAGGTCAGAGAAAAGATATTTCCAACACTCCCCCTGCATCTGACTTGATTCTTGTAATGTTCCATTCCTCCTGGGGCTTTCTAGGGCACTTGATGGTCGTGTGTATGGTCCTTGTGAGGTGTTATTGTAGCAGTCAAGGACCAGTCTGACCCGAGAAGATGTCACCACTCGGTAGTGTTGTAATCTTGGTGATTCGTGGGCTGGTAGAGGAATAGGACAATGGCATGCGTGAAGTAGGTCTTTCCACATTTCGCTGAAGGTGCATGAGCATTTGCAAATAAGGGGATGGAAGATGGGAGCAACAATGCTGAGTAGTGCACCCCAAATTTCCTCCTCCACAAAAGGCACCAGCGTGGTGTAGACATTTGCAGGAAAGCATCCACCTCCTTTGTAGAGAGGATAGTGTTGAAGGGTGTAGGAGATTGAAACGCCTTTGATGTAGCAGAGGTAGAAGAGATTGCAGAAGTCCTGTGACCACTGCAGAATGTTTGTGGATCCACTTGTAGTAAATGCCTGTTCCTCGCATTGTGGAGGAAGTGACGGGGAAAGGAGGAGAAGTTGACCGGCCCGTAAATGCAGGTGGTAGTGTTGATGAGGGACCGGACTGCTGGAAGAGGGGATCTTCTGGTGATGCGAGCTATTGTACCAGAGGATCCAATGTCTTCCACACCCTGAGTGAGTATGATGATTTGATTGGGTGGGGAACGATTGCGGAAGGGGAAGAGCAGATGATGATGGTGTGAGCGTGTGAGAGGGAATCGTCTTGGATGCGGGTCGTCGCAACACGGGCGATGCGACCGAGGGAATCATTGTGCCGAGCAGAGAGTGCAAGCGGAGGATGAAGGAGGGGCGATTGATGACAAGGTGCGTGCAGGGGTAAAACCACGTGCGCTGCGCAGGTTTTCAGCATGGACACAGGTCGTCACAAAACAGGCGATGCGACCGGGCGGATCCTTATGCCGAGAAAATGATGGAAGTGGATGGCGGCGGGAAACCGATTGATAGTTGAGTGGGCGCAGGGGAAAAACCACCTGCGCTGCAAAATAAGGGAGCAGGATGCGGCAAGGGGAAGGTGATTGCCGACGCGTCGTGAGAAATCTGCTGCTGGCATGGGTGCAGGCTGCTCCGAGGCGGGTAACAAGCTCCCGTAGATCCTTGTGCTTGCAGTAGATGCTAATGATAGAGGTGGAAGCTGATGTTGAGGGAGTGGGCATAGGGGAAAAACCACGTGCGCTGCGGAAGTTTCGACGTGGACACAGGTTGTCGCAAAAAAAAGCGATGCGACTGGGCGGATCCTTGTGCCGAGCGGAGAGCAGAGACGAATGATGGTGGAGGAGCAATTGATGACAGAGTAGGCACACGGGCAAAACCACATGCGCTGTGGAACGATGTTGATAATGAGGAACGGATGAGGCTGATGCGGAAGCAACTTGACAAGGCAGAGGAAGCTGAGACAAGGTTGATGCAAAAGTAGGTTGTAGAGATGATGGATGCTTGTGGGCAATGAGGAGCATGCGCAGAGGCTGAGGGCAACGCGAGATGAAGTTGATTAGGTAGTGATGGTAGGAGGAGGATGACGATGCAGCAATGAGGATGATGGAGAAGCGGCAACAGGCGAATAATGGGACGAAGCGAGGAAGGAGGCGGTAGTGGGTGCGGGCGAGGCAACCAGTTCCTCAGTTGTCAAGAGAGTGACGGCTTGTTCCCCAGTTGGCCCGAGACCGACGGGCAGAAAAACTGGTGGTGTCCAATATCTTGACAGCAGGAGGAAGTCAATTACAACGGAGCAAGTCATGAGATGGGCACTGATGCCGGTCCGTGGAAGTCAGGAGAGTGACGGGTTGTTCCCCAATTGGCCCGAGACCGACGGGCAGGAAGACTCGTGGTGTCCGATATCCTGATGGCGGAAGGCAAAACACTTTTATTGACGACGAGCAGAGGCGATGCGAGAAGGCGGCTCGAGACGATGAATCTAAGAGAACTGAGGTAGACAAGGCGGATGGAGCAGATGATTCTGATGACAGAGATGAGGAAGGCGGAAGCGCTTGCGGAAGCTCAGATGTTGGGAAGCAGCAGGTAGCGTGTAGCAGGAAGCTTCCAAGAAGATGACGACAGACATCGACTCAAGAGCTATTTGCTGCTATTGCTGACGCCAAGTCACCAATTGTTGACCGCGGGCGCGGAATGGGCACAGGCTTTCTCACAATGAAGAGACATTTCTTCAGCGCGAGGAGCACCTCAAGCGGTGCTGTTGATGTCAGTTGCAAGCGGAGCGGAGAGAGACGAAGTGGTAGTGGCGGCGGTGGAGGAATACAGATCAGAGAAGTAAAGCAATGGCAGCAGAGAGATGACTAGGTCACGGGGCAACAGGTGATGTTCCCTGATGCTCTGATACCATGTCAGAAGAAGGCAAGCGTGAGAGTGGCAACATCAGATGAAAGCAGAAGCATCAAAACATGCATGAGTACGTCAGCAGGCTGACTTAGGCGAGAGTGATCCCGAGGAGTTAGTTGCAAAGCCTTGCAGGAAGATGAGATACCAAAAATGTGGAGTGGACGATGGCTGGTGAGAGAAAGCGGGAGCAAGGAGAGTGATGGGTTGGCAGGGACTGAGTGAAGGAGTGAGAGTGACAAAGCGAAGAGATCAAGGTGTGAGTGGTTGGCAAAGGCGAGATAGGCGAGGTACGAGCAGAGCGAGGACACGGCGGCGAAGCCGTGGAACCAAAGGGGAACAAGATGGGAAGAATTGTTCTGGTTAAACTTTGGAGGGAATGAACATCCTCCATATATAAAAGGGAATAGGACAAGAGCTCAAACCAACAGCTTCTTCGCTAGCTGGACGTGACTGGCTTTTCATCACTTTGGTCGGTAACGCCTCGTAGAGAACCGTTGGACCATTTATTTGTTCTCTCCTACAAGAGACGCTCTGGACCTCTCCTAAGTTATCAAGAGCCCTTGTGGAACAAGAATTGAGGCCGGAGAACAGATATTTCTGACAGGAACGGATGACTTCCGCATCCTTCACCGCACATCATGTGTCGTGGGCCACATGTGATTTCACCCTATGCCGATGCAGTTTTAGCCTTGGTTGTCGCTTGACCACCGTCTTCAGCAAGACATAGATCTGCCTCACCTATACAAAAAACAGAAAAACAAAATCAAAAACACAGTTGAGAGCATAGAAGTCAAATTTTATGCACCATGGGCCATGAGTGCATGTCAAGAATGTCAACATTACCTACTCTGAGACAGACTGGCCTCTGCGCTTCCGTTTGCATTGCGTTGGTTCCGCGTCCCCGGACGAGACCGAGCGGGAGGAGCCAAGTGGCGAGAGAGCAAGTGGGTTGGTGCACTTCCACAGGCCATGTCCAGCCAGCCTGCAATAGCTGCAGATGCAGTCCCTCTTGCGATGCTCGTACCGGTCCTTCCGCTTGGACTTCGGCCTTCCAGCACCACGCTTCTTGCCTGGCGGTCCCCACCCCTTCTCTCTATACTACACCTCGCGGAGATTCACCCCCGGCATGGGGTGACGGTAGGTCCTCTTCCATGCCATTCTCGTCAAGTGAATGTCAATGTACATATCGGGGTTGACACCTGCATCAAGCAAAAGGCTCACTGCATGCTGACACGAGAACCCATACTCGGCACACTGGCCGCAGCTGCACTTCTTAGCGTTGCAGTCGACCTCTCGCCCGGACAGACTTTTGGGACCTGAGACCATCCCAAATAGCGGTCCAGCCGGCATGATGTCGTACTCCTTCGCCTTTTGCATGTAGTTTTTTACTTTTACGTCCGCAAAGGGGGAAAACGTGGTCTCACAATAATGCATCAACTTCAGTCGTTCTACAAACAACTTATGTACCCACACGTAAAGCTGGAAAAAGCAGTGGAAGGGGTACAGATGGCGGAGGTCCATGATACGGGCATTCAACGACTCCGTTTGTTGCTCGTTCTTTGACAGCCACTTGCCACGAGGATGTAGACACGACTCCACCTGTCCGGCGGGATGCCCGGTTCTGCACCACCGCCGAAGATGTACTCCAGACCCTACGCGGAAGCCTTCGCCAAATCCTCCTGTGTGCGCTTGAACTCCCTGGCGATGAAGGCATGTGCGAGGGTCCACATGAGTCCAGCGGCCACACGACCTGCTTTGGACTTCACGTTCTCATGGATGTGCTATGCACAGTAGGTGTGCATAGCACCAGGCATCTCTCGGGCCACAAAAACAAGGAGCCCGGTGTCACAATCGAACATGCCGGCTGTTCCTCAGTCACGGGCCGTGGGATACGCATGAGACATCTGATACACAAACCACGTCTGATTCTCCTTGTCTTCTTGTCTACACAGAACCCACGCCATGGGCACCGAGTGGTTGTTGGCACCCCATAACTGTGCAATCAGAAGAACTTGCTTGAACCCATTTTTCAAGAAGGTCACGTCCATGGTGATGATGCAACGCACATGTTTCCAACCCTCCCAACACACCCCGGGTGCCACGAAGGCCAGGCGGAACAGTTTTTTCTTTTCCTGCTCAGCTCACGCAAACGTCCAAGGGTCCACTCGCTTTAACTGCAGAGCATACAGTGCATGGGTTCGGTCGTTTAACACTAGGATCTGTCACAAACGCGAACACCATTAGCAAACATGATTTCCAAAAGAAATCACTAACCTCAGCTATGTAGGCTGGGAAGGGCGACCATGACAGGGTCTTCTCGCCCATAAGCTTCTCCTGGACTGCCTTTTTCACATGCTACACCACCATGTAGTGCACTTTCTCCCCTATGCGAGCCTCAACAGTCTGCTACAACACCTTTGTGTCGGTCGACGACTTTTTCTTGATGGTCTGCTCGATGTGCTGCAGCACCCATGCGGCTCCGCGCACCTGGTCGCCCTTCTTGGTGGTGGGGGAGCACTTGTGGCCATCCGCAAACTCAATCACGGAAACGTTGTTGTGCTTGCACTGAAAGCGCGCCTTCAGGAGCCATGGGCAGCCTGCAGTCTTCCACAATCCGCAGTGGACTTTGAGGTGAGTTGGCTCACTACGGACCCCGGAGACAGGCATGTTGTGGTCGACTGTGTAGTCTTGGACAGCTACGCAACAGGCATCCATGTTGCGAAAGGCTCGCCCACCCGGGAAATCCATGCATCTTGCTTTGCGTTTGCGTGCACGAGCAGGACCGGCTTCAACATCTTTGCCAGTCTTCTCCGACGGGGGGGCGGCGTTTCCTCATCAGACGACCCTGCAAAGAGGACATGTATGGGAAACATTCCGGCACATGTATGGAAAACATGCACAGGAGAAACTGGTCTGAGGTGGCAAGCGGAAAGCATACTTCGACATAGCAGGAGGTCCAATCCCGTCGGAGGCGACGCCATTTTTACGAAAAAATTGGGTTCAACCCACTCGTACAGTAACCACGAAATGGACTTACACGTTGAGTTCCTCTAGGTCGCATCGTGCGCTCTTCAACATGATCTGGGGAGTACGGAGTCATGTGCTCTACGACATTGACGTGTCAGTTCCACTCGTGTTCCTTCCAATCGGTCTCAAGGAAGGATGACTCAGGGTGATAGCGAGAGACGAGGACCTCTGCAAGATCGTTGTCCTTGTCGTCAGGGTAGTCGCCTCCAGAGGCGTAAAAAGTGGCGGTCATCTTGGCCAAAACTGGGTACAACAATATATGGCATGTGTCGTAACATGCATCGTACCCACCATGCGTACTTGGAAAACCCACCCGTTGTTCGCGAGGAGGAGAGCTATCCCAAAGACAAAGGCCCGTTGCGACAAAAGCGGTGACATTGGAAGTACATCTCGAGTACACATCAACAATAGCTCAATGGTCATGACCCTGCGGACGACGAGAGAGAACGTCCACATCACATTCCGGTTGGCCGACTTACCATGACGACAACCGTCGCAAACCATGCATGCAATGTGAAGACGTACGGGTTGGTAGTAAAAACTATTAATCCTATCATGCACCTATGTCATAACCACCAACAAGGGGAGGCACGCCAGCTTTGAGCAAACAACGGTGACAGCATGTGGTCTGTCCTCGAAATATCCGCCAGTTGGCACCGTTGGCATGTGGATGAGAAGAGGCAATGTCCACGTGGCAACATATCGCGTGATCGAGATATGCTACGATTAGAGTCTGTTTGTATGTTGTCGAGGTCAACGAAAACGGCAGCAACACGCAACATCATGGCACGTTTGGCGTCGCTGCTGCATGTTCGGCAAGGAAACTATGTGACGTCTGTTTTTGCATGTGAATTATGTCATTCTTTTGGCGTTCTTCCAAAGTTCAATTCCCATGTTCAAATCGTCAAAAAAATTAGGGAACAAGAGTACACTTGCACACATATTTGTTCTGTCGGAACTTGTGCTTCGATTGAAGTTACTCGAAAGGCACTTGAGTCGGGCGTCATTTCATGAGTTGTAGAAATGGTGACTAAATTCACTGGAGAATAAAAGTTAAACTGTCAGATACCCACAGTCGTCGAACAAGTTCGTCTGGAACTGGTGTAGCATGAATTTGTTTGCAATAGTGGGTGTAGCATTCATGATCTAAGGCGGTTCGAGAAAAGTGGGTACAGCACGTGTTTTTTTTTTGCAAAGTGAGTATAGTGTCCTAAATGTGCGAGAACTAGCCAGCAGAAAACTCGAAGGCCTAAACAGTGGGGAAGCGGAATTTGGCCATTTTAAAACTTGATGTATTGATCAGTTCTTACTAGTTGAGTGCTCGTAACAACAGTTGGACACCAAGAAAACGTTTCCGTTTTATGGGTGCATGGCTCTTATCGCCATTTGAGGGTGGATGCATCATTCTACATCAAGCCTTGGTGTCAACATTTTCCTCCCACTTCTTCAAACCTTTTTCATTGTCTACTTGTATGATTCTTGGGTTCAAAGCTACAACACATAAGAGCACAATAGAAAAATCTGAGGATGATTCATCCATATTAAAGATAGAAAGGTTTCAGAAGTTCAGCACCCATTGCCTTTGTGGTGGGCAGATCACGTTGGATCCACAAAACCGTGGTGCCACTTGCAAAATGGACAAGTTGACCAATATTTGCGACATTGAATTTCTTCTAGGCACGTACAACCACTACCATTGACTTGTAAGGGACGGCAGATGAGTGTTACCACCTCTACATTATCTCACACGAAATGAAAATGAGTGAAATTGTGGCGACCAAGATAGGAGTGTTCATCTTTCTAAGCAACACTCTGACATTGACTCCGGCCTTATGGTTAGAAAATGCAACAGTAATCTTTGTAATAGAGTTTTTTTGCATCCAACCATGCTATTAGAACCGTTTTCCTCACAATAAGAAAACAATGCTGGAGAACATTCAGTCGTGGACATATTACGCAAAGTTTGTGAACCAGAGACACACTATTCAATGCATTCAAAAGACAAAGTGACGGTCGTGAACATGTTCAAAATGTGGATGCACTTCGCATAACAATAATGGTGAATCGTGTGTACTGATCAAGACACCTTGACGCATATAAAGAATCGGGAAAGCAAAAGCATTAGAAAAATCAATGGCTAGAGTTCGTTTTATCCAACTTGTATGAAATCATCCCGTATTGGCAAAGCTTATGGCCACGATACTGAAATTGTGAGTCAAGGGGATCTAGTACATTGAGTTTTTTTCTCACACGTGGCTATAAGAACATTGGTGGCTACAGAAAAGTAGAAGTCTAGTCCAAAGCTCCACAATGGCGATGACAATGAACTAATCAAGGTGTTATGCCATCAAGTCAAGAATTATAAAAGATGTTAATGGAACACCGCCGGTGTAAGGGGAAAACTTGGCAAGGACAGGAGATTCATGAAAACTATGTAGTTTTCCTGGTGGGAGGATGATTCAATTGTCACCATTAACTGCCACTAGAGGATGATTAAGTTTGCAAGCAGTATACGTCAAGGTACACCAAACACCATAGTTTGATTCAACATCTACCGGTACCAACAAAAGCATGGTTGCACATCTCCATGGACCTTGTAACAGGTTTTTCTGCTACACTAGAGGGGTCTCACATTGAATTCGTGGTTCATAAATGATTCTCATAAATGGGGCATTTCATTGCAACAACCACAACCATAAACCCTAGGGGATTAGAGCTACTGTTCCTGAATAAAATTGTAGAACTTAACAAGGTCCTTTATCTAAAATAAATGAGGTTCATTATTCAACCAAAATTGATCAAAATGAGCACTTCACTAGGCAATCATGACGCGATCTCATGACTCGCTACGATAGTTGGATCCTGCTATTGACGACCTTGCGACATCATGCTGAAATTCTAACCAAGGGACCAATGAAATATTTGAAGAGATATTACATGTGGAATTCAAGCCACATGGTACAAACTAGGCAGTCATGCTACCGACTACTAAGCTTGCATACGACCCCGCAACAAGTACATTTACTAAAAGGTGTCATACATAGTTGTTTAGGAAATTCCAAAAAATTCAGTTACACTGCATAACTCAACGATTATCATAGCCATTGATGTCAAGCAGTAAGATTTATACTCTTTGGGACAAGGGCTAAAAACTACACGAATTGTTTTCCAAGAATGGAGTGCAAAGCCTATATTCATCTGACATGCATAGATTTTCAAGAGAATAACCAGGTCATACTTAACAGCATGAATATTCAATTATGAGGACAAACTGTGCATAGTTGAAGCGGAAGTGGTTCTGCTCCTTGGCGACGAACAAGTGTCTTGTCATATCAGCGAATATAGACCCTTGTCATTTCCACACTTCATTTGCACATCAATGTTTCCATTCATATGGTTTTTTGTATCAATATCATCTGTATCAAACCATATAAAAAATACCTCGCATAAGTGGTGCTCGTAATCGGCCATCAGAGTGGGCAAAGATAAACAGTGCATGACTGAAGACATCTTTTGTCATCGGTAATGAAGATAAGGGAATGAGTAACTTGTGAAGGGGCACGACTATGATGTAGCCTAAAAGCATGAGCAGCCATACAGAAACCAATGGGATGTCAATAATCATATTGACCGTTGTTTTAACAAGCACGACCTATTCTTGTGTAGTGTTCTGTATTGTCGCATTTAAAAGGGGTGGAAGTGTAACATCATTGAGAAACAAAAGAAATCAAAATCTGCAAAAAAAAAATTTCGACTTTGTCTTCCTTGTGTCCATATTCCACTATGTGCCACCCATTAGTATTTTTTGTCGATGCGTTGAAAGGAATGCTGACCAACTTCCATGAGAGTATGCGCTCCACTTCAAACGGTCCCAAAATTTTCAACCAAATTTCAGAAAATTTCATAAAATTACTAAAAACCAGAGTGAAGTTTTGATATTGTTCGGGTGACGTCATGACGTCATTGGATTTGTACTATGACGTGTCTTGCAAAATTTGGAAACACTCCAACTTCTTGGCAAGTTTTCTGGCTTCCTCTAGTGATGTCTTGAATGAGATAATGTCGTAAAGAGAGAATTTAGGGCCCCAACCTCGCCTCATTTGTGTTTTGGCATTTGTATACATGTACACGATTGTTTCCACAATAGGCAATAAACTTCCCTTAGTGGTTGTTCCAAATTATACGTCTCCATTTTTTAATGCTACAATATCTATGCCACCTTCTTGATGTTTTGAGCCAGTGACAGTTCTGTCTGCTGAAATCCAATGACATATAGAGTGGTGGTCACCTGGTGGGGTACTCTTAGTGAACGAGATATGGGGTAGGGAAGGGGTCTCACCTTAAATTCTAGATAAATCGTTTGTCCACCGATCAGGTTACTTTGTAACGCAAGGCCGGCCCTCTGGCGTCAGCCTGACGGCATGACCGAGCACTGACGAGGGCTAGGTGGATCTTGCCGCACCTGTCAAGTGGCAGTCTTCTCCCGATCCATTCCTTTGTGGCCGGCGTGGAGAGAAGGCCGGCGGAGGTCCCGGCGTCAGGTGGCACCTCGCGGCTCCATTTCTGTCCTCTTTCTCCTCGTCCATAGGTGCGTGCTTCCTCCTCGTCCTCCCTCCTCCCTGGGTGGGAGTCTCGAGACGTGATGCGGACGGAAGCAGCGTGGAAACCTGCCGTGTCCTGCAGCCTGTCTGTGTGCCGTCAGCCGCAGTGGGGTGTGAGGATGGCCTTGGCGCCGATGCGGAGGGAAGCAGCTTGGGGACCGGCCGCTAGGTGGAGTGAGGGGAGGCATGGAGGGGGGTAGAGAGGGAGGGGAGGGGGGGGGGGGGGGGNCGTCTTTTCCCTTCGCTCTCTTTCCTGTAGTCGCGTAGTTGCCGCTGCAGGGCAGCTGTGATTCGGTTGCCTGCCAGCCATTTCCTCGCAATCTCCCATCAAGAGGAGTTTTCTTCCCAACCCTGTCTGATATCCGCGGGAATCTAAACGCCTGCCCAAGATGTCGCTCTCAACGAGGTAAGCGGACATTCAGATAATGCTGGCGGCCAAGGTGCACCTTGGCACCAAGAACTGCGACTTTGAGATGGAGCGATACGTCTGGAAGCGGGGTGCCGATGGTGTGTTCATCATCAACCTGGGCAAGACGTGGGAGAAGCTGCAGATGGCTGCACGTGTCATCGTCGCCGTTGAGAACCCGCAGGACATCTGCGTGCAGTCGGCGCGGCCGTTTGGTCAGCGTGCAGTGCTCAAGTTTGCACAGTACACGGGCGCCAACGCCATTGCTGGCCGCCACACGCCCGGCACGTTCACCAACCAGCTGCAGAACAACTTTGCCGAACCCCGCCTTCTTGTGCTCACCGACCCTCGCGTCGACCATCAGCCTGCTGCCGAGGCTGCACTGAGCAACATCCCCACCATTGCCTTCTGTGACACCGACTCTCCCATGAGGCACGTCGACATCGGCATCCCCGCCAACAACCGCGGCAAGCACAGCATCGGTGTTCTCTACTAGCTGCTGGCGCGCATGGTGCTGCAGATGCGCGGCACCATCCCCCAGGGCCACAACTGGGATGTCATTGTTGACCTGTTTTTCTACCGCGACCCTGAGGAGACGAAGCCTGCTGAGGGTGAGGAGGGTGCCCCAGAGTTCGGTCAGACGGCAGACTTCGGCCTTCCTCCTACCGGCGCCATGCCGCAATTGACAGACGGACAGTGGGATGCTGGCGCTGCCCCCGCCGGCGGCGAGTGGGATGCTGCTGCTGCTCCTCCCGCCGGCGCTGTGGTGGTTGAGGGTGTTGCTGCTGAGTGGACTGCTGGAGCTGTTCCACCTGGTGCCGTGGCCGCTGGTGGGTGGGATGCCGCTGCAGCCCCACCAGTGGGCGCTGTGCCTGCTGC
>SZWC01006938.1:74479-108430 GCA_023375785.1 Penium margaritaceum | reverse complement strand
ACATGCACATGCACATGCACATGCACATGCACATGCACATGAACATGCACATGCACATGCACATGCACATGCACATGAACATGCACATGCACATGCACATGCAAAAGCACATGAACATGCACATGCACATGCACATGCACATGCACACGCACATGCACATGCACATGAACATGCACATGCACATGCACATGCACATGCACACGGGTACGCCTCCGACCAGGGTCATCAACAGTGCTTTCAGTACATCATTGACAGCCGTTGACAGTGATTTACTGCTGATGGTGGCAAATGCAGTCCTATTGGTGGGAGCAGCAGCGGCAGCAGCAGCGGCGGCGGCAGCAGCCCACGCTCCATGTCTCATGGAGCATGAGGCATGGGGAACCCGTGTGGAGGCATGGGCATGGAACAAGGGGCATGTGGCATGGGTATTGGGCATATGGCTGTGGGCATGGGACATGGGGCATCAATGGGATGCGATTATGTTACCCACCACCTTTCAAACAGAGCACCCACCTGGCATGCAACTTGGGGTACAGGTTCATGTCGTCATCGCCATCGTCGTCATCATCCATATCCGCCCAAGTGACGTCATCATCAACGTCGCCCGCAGAGCCACCGTCATGGATGTTTCGGAAGACGCCCTCGCCACAACCATCCAGGAGGGCATCATTGACGCCTCCACTCAACCCAGCACGCCCCTCCAGCAGCAAGATTCTGTCACCACATGCCGCCCANAGCCCTAGGGCCGCGGCTGCGACGCTCGATACGCGCGGTGACGTCATGGTCACCTCAGCGACGTCATCGAATGAGGTCAACGAGGTTCGAGGGAGGATGCGGCCGATGCGCAAAGGTAGAGACGGCGATAATCCCCGCTCACCACTGGTGATGCGCGGAGGTAGAGACGCGTGTCCATTGAGAAAGTGGTCGAGGATGGATTTCCATCGGAAGGTTCGTGCAGCAAAACGCAGCACACCTAGAACTGCTCCTCGCACCGGTGTGCGAAAGGGGGAGGTGGGGGGAGGGGGGGGCGGGGAGGGGGGTGGGGGGGGTGGGTTGGGGGGGGGGAGGAGGTTTGGGAACGAGCACGTGGAGGGGAACCCTAGACTGACTCTCTGCGGAGTTGATCTGGCTCGACCACGCGTCTTTTTGGGTCACATAGTAACCTATTACAATCGGTTCGTGGCCAAAAGATGCTTCAAGAAAATCGTTATTGGTGGATCGATCATTTTTCTGAAATATCCACCAATCAGGATGCAAGAATCAGCCAGAATGTATGCCCCCCCACGTCCGCGGACGCCGAGCAGAGGTCGGTCCCAAAAAAAAATCACAGACGTAGACCTAGATGTCCGGACAGACCCCGGATAGTACGGAATGACCAGTCCGACGCCAGGACTAAAGCATCAGGACTGTACTTTTATGCCCTCTATCCATTGGCGAGCGGAATTAAATATATTTTTCCCCTCTACGTTGCTCCTCCTTGGTCTCGCCCTGTCCTGTTTCACGGAACTGGTTGTCATGCTAAACTCTACAGACTCATGAACCCGGCTTCAAAAAGGGTCAAAATGAAATTGAAATAAAAGGAATTCAATCAACTCCATAAAATAAGGTAAATAAATTCAATGGGTACACTTACCTCATACCCGCTGTCTTCGCAACAAAAGAACGTCGTACCCACTCTTCGCATAAAAAGCATGGGAGGGCCACTTTTGTAGAAACATGCGTATAACTTCCACAATATGTACATAATACTTCCAATGGCCACTGTTAAAAACGAGTACTTCGGACGTCCACCGTGCCAAAAATCGTGTGGAGGACAAACTTATTCTCTGCATACCCACTTCGACACTCCACCGAAATACGATAGACGACATGCTAAGAAAACCTTAGTTACTGACGACATCACGAATTAGGTCTCGTATGTTAATACGGGTCCTTTTTAAAAAAAACATATATCGAGAGATAAAAACAACTTACATGCTCATTTTGCATCTCTTACCACGTTTTTGCAACAAATGTATTGGTATATTGTTCTTAAGTATTTAAACTGTAAAATACGGCTGACTTCGGATGACCAAGTCGAAGGAGCGGAAGAGTTTGGCATGATTTATATTCGTTGTGCTATTTGTTGAATTTTCTCTCTATGAAAAAGTAGCGAAGTAAAACTCGTAGTAGGAAGAAATAGCAAGAATAGACACGCACTTTTCTCTTTCTATTGCTTCATCCTCGTCTTACGTCCGATTGAAGGATCGAACACCCACAAACCGGAGACACTATGAAGTTGCTCTTCTTCGGTTGTGTGTGATCGACAACGATTTGGAAAACAAAAAGAGGTCTCGCTTCCAGCTTACCGGCGTGCAATGCCTCGTGCGATAGGCCACGCGATTTTTTTTTATGCGCACAACTGTCCCACGGTGTCCGCAATGGAAGTGCGCACAATGCCAACGAGGACCGACGGGCTGGCTGGCGGCAGCGAGCCAGCCCCGATCAACTCCCTGTTTAGGTAGTTGTCGGCAAATGCCAACAAGGACTATCGGGCTGTCGACCGGACGAGGTCCGATCGACAGCTCGCCATTTTTTTGGCGCTCTTCTCAAGTCAACGACGTCGACATGAGACATATGCCCAAAACCAATTGCTGTGGACATCGACTCGGCGTCCATTTCTGCGCTGAAAAAAAAGGACGTCTAGTCGACGTAAAAAAACATTTTTTGTGTGCGGGAGAGATTTCACAAAAACAATTACGTCTCTGAATTGTTTTTCACATTGTGGCAAACTGAAGTGAACGATTTGTAGTGAAGTGAACTGTTTCGCTCGTTAACGTAACAAACGAGCGAAACAATCCTCGAACTGGTCTTAAGACCCAGCGCCAAAAGGCCCATTCGAGGGGCTTTTTGCTCGTTCGCGTTGGGAACGAGCACATAACGCGACCGTGGACATCCACGGTCGCGTGATTGTGATGTACACGAAAGACCAGCGGCCCATGTCTAGCGACGGAAAAAAAAGATTTTTGAGAGGATATAAATGACCCCCACTGTTTCACGTACCAAAAACGCGACCACTTGTCGGTCGAAATAGAAATGTTAAAAATTTGGTCACGTAAAACAACAATGAACATAGGACAAAATAATGTATGATATGAAACCAATGAAAATTAGAAAATCATACTTTGGATACCCACAGTCGTTGAACTAATTCACCCTAAACCGGTGTAGCATGCATGTTTTCGCAATAGTGAGTGGGCCATGCATGATCTCCGGCAGTTCAGAAAAGTGGGTAGTGCGCGTTTTTTGGTAAAGTGAGTACCGTGTCTTAAATGTGCGAAAACTGGCCAGCAGAAATTTCGGAGGCCCAAACAGTGGGTATACCGGAATTAGGCCGAAATTCAATTCTGCCTGTAATTACGTCACATTTTTTTCAACATGATGAAACATTCAAAATTCATTCAAATTTGTCAAAGATCATGTTTTATTTAGTGAAGTTCATCATAGACGTGTGAAACTGCCATGTCCACAATACAAGAACAAATGAGTTTCATTTGTTGGTGAATTCTTGTTCATAATTCTATACTGTCAAGCGCATTTGTTCAATTTTTGGTTGTGTTTTTTCGCCTTTACATCCACACAAGCTGGAAAAAAATCTAGCGTAGCTTGATGTAATTTAGGAACAGTTTGCTCAAACCATACAAAATGTTTAAGGGCACACGTGGGCGAACAAAAAAAATAGTTAAAAAAATTCCGGTGATAGTTTGGCAATCCATGTACAACCAGTTTTGGTTTCCATGGATGAAGTAAATTCTCATGGAAAACCTTCCATTATATGGTCCAGATTGCGCGCAATTATTTAGCCTCTTAAGAGATACCAATATGAAGACATTTGCTCGGTTACTATGTAACCCTATGCACGCTTTGCGTGCAACACCTGTCTCTTGTTTTTTTTTTTTGGCCCCTGGTCGCAACCAACTGAGGCGGGGGGGCTACCTCAGCACTAAAATCGCCCAGGGGTTGAACCCGGCCCCCCAAAGTTTGGTGTATGGTGGGAATAGGTATACGTGGGGGTGTTTCCACAATAGTGTCAAAGCCGAGGAGAGGCGCAAACGACACCGGGGTTCCCTGATGAGAAAGTTACACAGTCCAATTGGGCGGAAAAAGTCATTTTCAAACGATTTAAGGCGAATTTTTGCTTTCTTTGTGTTTTTGGCCGTAAAAATGGAGGAGACTAGCCATATGTGGTGCTGTAGTGTGGCAGGGAAGACGGCGAGCAGTTTCGGGGTTGGAGAGACATGCGGTTGAGCCCATCGTTCTTGCCAGATTAGGTGAAAGAGGGAAGCTCGAAAGACTGTCCAAGCGGCGTTGTAAGAGAGAAGTTCGAAGGGGCCAAGAAGCAGGTCAATGGGGTCTGAGGGTAAGTCTGGGAAAAAGGCTTGGTATAAGCGTGCGAGACAGAAGGTGAGGCCGTGTAGCCTATTGCACAGAAGGAAGCAGTGTTCAATTGTCTCATCGGCGAGACAGTAGGGACAACGTCCCTGTTAATCTGGGTTCATAAAGCGAGTGCGGTGTGCAACTGGGATAGAGCGGAAAGATATGCGGTGCATGACATCGTTGGAGCGGATGTTGAGTGGTAGGTGATTAAATCTACGGCGGAGTGAGGACCAATCAAAGTTCTTGCTTGGGTATCTTTCTGCCCAATTGGCTTCGTAGGACAGATGAAGCTGATGTGGGATCAAGAGACGGTTGTAGAGTCTATGGAGTGGCGGGGGGGGGGGCAGGCTAGGCGGTATGCTCGGACCTGGGGTCGAGCTCGTAGACCAATAAAGAGGTCCTCATTTCCGATGAAGACCGGACTCAAAGCCTTGTCTTGTGCCATGCCCGGCCGGGCCCAGGGGTGGGGAAGGAGCCGGAGGGAAGGGGATACCTGATAGACATGGGAAGCCTCCAAAGTAGCTCAACCACGCGTCTTTCTTTTCCGTTTCTTTGGGGCCCCTGCTTTTAGACATACTGGGTGGCTACAAGTCTTTTTCAAGTGAACATTAACTCTTTGGCTTTCCTTCATGGTAATTTCATTCCGATATAAGATGAATTAAAGCTTGAAAACAAAATCTATTCATAATTCCTCATTTTCACATGGATATTATTGATTTAAGGTTGACATTTAATCCTATGCACTATTCTTTTGTGAAACTTCTTGTTGTTTTTTCTCCCTTCATCATGAAATGCTCCAAAAAGTACAAATAATTTGTTATTATACGTAGAATTTGGTAAGGCAATCCAACAATGAATGTTTTTAGACATGATTCCATGATACCATAAAAAACTGAACTTTTTCTCAATAATTTGTGAGTATTTCATTTCTTTCAAAATTCAAACCATAAAAATCTTTTACGTACATGTTTACGTCAAATGAAACTTGGACTTTCACGGTCGCTTGTAAACATTGTGTCCCGCACTGGACCTACCCGCATTGTATGCTGGCAGATCCAATGCACGATTGCATCTTACAACCTTGGCACAAGTGGTAGGAATTTCACTAAAGAGTGACAACCATATTGTGGCACGAGATTCTCCTCATGATCTCGCACGACACAATGCGTTTCGGTCTCTTCTAGTCTCGCTCATATGTGACAAATTGAGATGGTCACGTGTAGTGCAGCATGAGACAAAAAGACCACAATGTTTTTAGACAGTTGAGATATAGACCGGTCTCGATCTTGATCTAACACCTTTAGAAACAAGTATTTCATGATTTCAAATCTATGGATAAATTGGCCAAATAAACCTGTGTTCCGTATTGCCCTTCTCGGGGGTGATAAGTCCTTGTAGGCTACCAGCGTTCGAGCCTCTCTGATTCTTCATCGACCAAAGACTCAAACTTGGCGAAAGTGTTCAACATTGTTTGCCGAGTTGGACGTCTAGACGGCTCCTTTCACGCCCATGAGATTCTCGTCATCATCGATTAAAATGTCAAACTGTTTTTTTTATCCTGTACTGACGACACTTGAACTTTGATGATGGTTTGATTGAAGGATTTGTCTCATTTCCCTTTTTAAGGTCATACGCTAGTGCTGACATATTTGAAGTTGAATTTGAAGTTATTTCTTCCCGAACCATATGATGAGAAAGGTTTGTTCGTCGTTAGGGCGGTTTTTGATAAGAAAGGTTTGTTCTGATTTGTGACGGTCCTATCGTCTTGTATAGTTTACTTTGACTACTCGGCCATGTCCATGCCCGTGCAGATCCCTGATGCAGACGCAAGTGGTACCGGTGCGTGGTCTGGTGATGGACTACCACCTTGGAGCTGACCAACGACCGTCCTAGAGCTCTGGACACTGCCTGAGACCTCTTGTAGTTTTTTTCTGCAGCACATAGGATTTTATTGGTGGACTGGCCGTGGGCTCGATTTGCATGTTTTTGCATTGTGTGTCCACCTCTTGATGCCGGATACATGCATGTGACCAAGCGTAGCGCCCGGTTTGTGATTTTGCACGTCTAGGTCCAGACGACGTAGCGTTCTGACATGTCTACACTGAGTTACAACCAAAACAGTGGTTTCGGGCCGGGTACAGGACAAACCTTGTGCTGCCGCGTGCGACACCCGCTGAGCCCCACGGCAAGTACTTATACCATGAACTTGTCATTTTTCACCTCTCCCTGCAAATCCTCTTGAAGCATTCTGACAATTTGTCTTGTGTCTCCTAGCCAAACCCTTGTTGTTTTGTGTACGACTTGTGACTGTCGTCACCATTTGACCAGGCACTAATGCCTAGTCAGTGGCTGTGTTGCTAGGAAGCTTCCATGCATCTTCTCATGGTATCAGAGCACCTCTCTTGCTGAGCTGCGCCGCAGAGACGTTGCACCGATAGAAGCATTGAGTGTTAGCGGTGCCACGGTATCCTGGAACTCGTTACAGCCATTTGGAGCAGCAACATCACAATAGAATTCCTACCACCATACCGAGTGAGCTGCGGCAGTTTCCAGTTCCGACAGCCACGCCGAGGAGCGACATCAGCACCGGGTGGCGGGAGCAGCCTTGTCTGATTGCCCATCTCTACAAAATAAAAATGAAGAAGAAAAATCAGCTCGTAGCAGCTCGCGTAAGCGGCTACGAGCACTTGCAGCAGCCGCACGCAGCAAGAGCAGCGCAACAGCGGTGGCAGAAGCAGTAGTAGCGTAGTAGCAACAGCAGCAGCGGCGGCAGCGGGAAAAGCAGCACATCGTAGTAGCGCCGTACCTGGTTACGAAACGTGCTCAGGTACTGACACCGGCTCAGGCGATGCGAGGGCTCCTTTACGCCATGTCGCACGAGACTGTCGTGGACTTTCGACTTTCCTTGGAGAGGCCGACACGGGCATGGGTGCTGATCCGCGTGGGGGCTGGGACTTGGCACTGTCTCTGCTTGTAGGAGAGACGCATGCCACCCGCGCGGCTCCCATTTGCACTTTCTACTCCCTTCGTCGGGGATCTACTAAGTTTGCAGCTGATTAGTGCCGGCGTGCCATGTGCATCTACACGCGCATTGGGACTTCAGGAGATACACAGGTCTAGGCACTTTGCATGCTCATGATTGGAGTCCGTCTAGAGCATGCAGAAACTTTCTTCGAGTACAATGATGCCGTGCTCGAGCCCTCCTCCACCTCCCTTCATCTTCTTCCTTCGGTGCATTAGCTCTTCCTCCAGGTGACTTCTGCTCGCGAGGCAGCCGTGGCCCATCAGGAGAGTTCCCTTGTTGCAGCGGTCATCGCATCCCCTCCGACACCCCTCTTGCAGACCATTTCTCTATCCTCTAGCACACCCTCCTCTTCCCCCTCCACCCCGGCTACCTCGACTCGAATGCAGGGTGTGGCAGCCACGGCACGGGGGAAGAAGGGCAAGAAAATGCGTGGTCTGGGCCAACAGCAGTCGCAACAGCAGTAGTCATCTGGCGATAGCGGTGGACGTAATGTCCACTGCTACAATTGTGCAGGCACTCATCGCTACACCAAGTGCCAACAGCCGGTTGACTGGGAGCGGATAACCCGCGGTCTTGAGGCTACAAAAGCGCAGCGGGCTGCATCAAGCAGTGCAGCCTCCGGTCGTGTGGTAACCACGACTGCAGCAGCTTCTGTTTCCTCACTAGCGAGTAGTGGCGACCCGGACCTGCGTGACCGCACCATCACCAAGCTCTGTCATCTTCTGGCGCTTCGTTTTCAAGGAGGTGTGCGTGTGTTGTCACATGTGTGTGGTTCACAAACTACTTATCTGTTCTAGTCGCTCGTGATGACTTGTGTCATGAGCAGGTGTGTCATCACATGCTAGGTGTGTCCCACCTAGCATGTGATGACACACCTAGCATGTGATGATGATGGGCCTGACATTACTGATTGGATTCATGAGTCGCATCTCTGTGCTCTTCGTCATTCCTCCTCACCTGTTGCTTAGGGCCAGTATGAGGCCCAGTGCTCCATTTCTCGTTGTATAGTGACATCCTATGTTCGTAATCCCGATGGCACATGGATCATCGATTCTGGTGCCACTCATCACATGACTTGTCATCGTAGTGACTTCGTTTTTTGCAGTCCTGTTGCGTTTGTTTACTATGTTTGCACAGGCTCTTGTCCGTCCTTGCCTGTCCAAGGTGTTGGGGCGGTGTGCTTTGATGGTCCGTCTGGTCCCCTGTATCTTTCCGAGGTGCTTTTTGTGCCTGACCTTGAGCTCAGCTTGGTTTCTGTGCGTGCCTGAACACGGATGGGACTCTCTGTGGAGCATAGTGCTGACTTCACAATTGTGACACCTATTGATACTCGTACTGTGTTCTTTGTGCCTCTGTTGTGGATTATCTGTATTGTGTCTATCGGAATTCTCCTCCTCCTTCTTGCTCCCCCTCTCCTCCTGCTCGAGTGTTTTTCATTGGCGTTCTGTCTCTTGAGCACCAGTGACTACGACATTGTGGCATGTGTCATGTGTACTCCAACGCTGTGTCGAAGCTCATTCGGACACAGCTCGCACTCGGTCTTGGCGCGGCTTCTTTTGAGAAGCCAAATGTCTATTCTACGCAGGGTAAAATGCATCATTGCACCTACCCTGACCCCCGTTCTCGCGCAGTTCGCCCTCTCAAGTTGGTCCATTCGGACCTTCTGCTTGTCGATTCTCTGTCCGATCAGTGCAGATACGTCTTGACCCTGACTGATGACTCCACCTGGATGCGTTGGGTTTACAGCCTGTGCCAAAAGAGTGACGGCGCTCTTGCGGCTCGCCTGTGGCTAGTGATGGTTAAGTGTCACTCTCGCCACACGTTGCCTACCTTCTGTTCGGATTGCAGCGATGGTTTTCTTAGTGATGTGGACAGTTGGTTCGCCGAGCAAGGGGCTTTTCACCACATCTCCGCTCCTGCTACTCCTCAGTAGAACGATGTTTTTGAGCGCTCGAACTGTGCCATGGAGCATGCGGCTCGCGTAATGCGGTCTAGGTGCGGTCTCTCAGAGTCCTTCGCCTTCAAAGGATTTGCCTACATGATGTGGGTCTGGAACCGCCTCCCGCACGGTCCCCTTCCGGACCACGTTACAGAGTACAAGCTTTGGTTTGGCCACCGTGCTGACCTGTGTCTCACTCATGTCTAGGGATCCTTGGCTACTGTGTGGTACACCGAGGAACAGCAAGGGTTCAAGGTCTCACCGTGGGGTTACTTGTGTGCCTTTGTGGGCATCTCCCCGCGGTCGAAGGCATAATGTTTTTGGGACCCTGTCCGTCTTCGCATTGTTGAGTCCCGCGACGCGCTCTTCTTTGAGTCTCTCACCTTCTATGATCTGTCCTCGATCACGTCACTGTCAATCATGCACGTTCCTACGTGTGAGGTTTCTCAAAGCATGGAGGATTCTAAGCCTGTGAGCACCTCTCGCCCGGCTCATGTGTTAATTTGAGCACCCTTCACTTCTCAGTCTCCGGTTCTTGATGACCCAGCGATCATCGTTGTCCGCCTAGAGACCTCTCTAGCACAGTCGGCTTCTACCCTTGTTCCCTCACAACCAACAGGTACCCATGATCTTGTATCTATGTGCGCCAGTACTCCTGCCTCTGTGTGTGGTCCTGCCTCACCTCCTTCTCCTACTGTCACACCCAGTCCCGTGTCTCCCACATACACATTTCCTCGACCTGCATCACCTGCTTCTTTGCCTCAGCCCTCACCAGCTGTGGTCATGCTTGTCCCTCAGCCTAAGGTGAGATCATCGAGCCCAGGTTACTCACGTGAGCCCGGTGGTCGTCTTCGACCATTGGACTCCGGAGTCCCACGAGTGTCAGGTCCCGCACCCAGACGCTCTAATCGCAGCATCGCGAGTGGTGATCCCAGCACAAAGGCCCTAGGCCTGAGTGTCCGCACTGTGCACACAGAGGTAGATCCAGCCTGCCAAGTAGGCACGATCTTGTCACTTGCAAGTTTCATATCACTTGTGATGCAGGAACTGATCTTGTGGTCGTCAGTCCTAGCACTGAGTTCTGTACACTTGCCACATAGAGCTCTCTCACTCTATGACGCCTGATCCGGGCTCATTGAGGGAAGCTCTCTCATCACAAGATGCTGACGCCTCGAGTGCTGCCTGCGAGGATGAGTTTCGCGCCATCCGAGAGCACGGATTTTACGAGCTAGTTGACCTTGCACATGGGAAGAAAACTATTCAGGTCAAGTGGGTCTTTTGCAAGAAAGTTAAGCCAGATTGACTTACTGGAATGTCACAAGGCTCGCTTGGTAGTCAAGGGGTAGTCTAAAATCAAGGGCATTGTTTACAGTGACACCTTTGCCCCTCTCAACCGCATGACCTCAGCTCGCGCTCTGTTCGGTGTAGTGGCTTAGCATGAATGGGAAGAGCACAAGATGGACGTGATCAATGCCTTCCTCCATGGCTCTCTGGATGAGGAGATTTACATGGCTCAGCCACGTGGCTTTGAGGAAGGTGAGAAGGTCCATCGCTTATGCAAGTTCATGTATGCTCACAAGCAGTTTCCTCTGTGTTGGAACTAGGAGATCAATGGCATCCTCACACATGCGGGGTATGTACAGAGCGAGGCAGATCCCTCTCTCTTTATCCAACGGACGCGTGAGCAGTTCACCGCCATCCTAGTCTATGTGGAAGACCTTCTGATTGCATCTCCTCCCAGGGAGGCCGTGAAGGAGGCCAAGGCGGTCCTCCAGACTGCCTATAAGATGAAGGACCTTGGTCCTAAAGCATGGTTTCTTGGCATGGAGATCGTGAGAGATCGTAGATGTCGGACACTACTGCTGCATCAGGCCCGAAACACACGCTTTGTGGGCGAGCGCTCCAGAGATCTCGTTGGCACTGTGCCCATGGCCTCCACACCTCTCACACTTGATAGGCAGGATATCCTAAAATTGGACAATCCCACAGAGCTGGGGGAGATAGTGTATTTGACCTTGTACCTTCGTCTCATCGGATCTCTGATGTACCTCGCCACTACCACACGCCCCGACATCGCCTTTTCCGTCAACCTCCTTGCACAGTTTTTGCAGGCTCCATGTGCTAGAGCCCTTCATGCGGCTGTGCGAGTGGTACGGTACGTGGTCTCTACACCGTACCTCGGACACTGCTTTTGCCGGTAGTGTTCGGTGGTTCTTGACGGCTACATTGATGGCGACTGGGCCTGGAGTCCAGATGGACACAGTCGCAACAGTTACGTGCTCCTCCGCGGTGGTATCGCTGTGTGTTCCATTGTCCATCTGAGGCCGATGTTCTATTGCCTGTTGCACAATAACTTCCTCCTGTCGAGTTCTGGTGGCATATGGATCATTGATTCTGGTGCCACTCACCACATGACCTATCCTCGTAGTGACTTTATTGTCCTTTGTCCTGTTGCGTATGTTCACTTTGTGAACAGACGCAACATGACAACCGGTCTTGACGCGGCCTCTGTCTAGAAGTCGCCCGAAACTGATTGTCTGCTTTGCACTCAGTGTGAGATGCATCATTGCACCTACCATGACTCATGTTCTCGAGCTCTTCTCCCTCTCGAGTTGGTCCATTCGGACCTTCTTGGTCCTCTCCATGTAGAGTCTTTCTCTGATCGAGGCCGATACGTCCTGACCGAGACCGATGACTTCACCCGGATGTGGTGGGTCTATAGCTTACGCCAGAAGAGCTATGCCACTCTCGCAATTTGCCTCTGGCTAGTGATGGCTAAGGGTCAGTCCCGCAACACATTGCATACCTTCCACTTAGATATCGGTGGCAAGTTTCTGGGTGTACCTTTTGTCATTTTTCGGATCCCACCCGTTGTCGCATCGTTGAGTCCGGTGACGCGCTCTTCTTTGAGTCTCTCACCTACCGTGACCTGACCTCTATCATGTCGATGTCTGTCACGCACGTTCTTACGTGTGAGGCTTCTCGACGGATAGGGGAGTCTGGGCCCATGAGCACCTCTCTTTCGGCTGATGTGCCCGTTCGAGCCCCCTCCACTTCTTGGTCTCCGTCTCTTGATGGCCCAGTTATCAAAGATGTCCACCAAGAGACCTCTCCAGCCCAGCTTGTCTCTACCCCTGTTCCCTCGCACCCCACAATAACCCATGATTTTGTACCCATGTCCAAAAGTCGTCCTGCCTCTCCATGCGATCTTGCATCTGCTCCAGTTGCTACACCCATCCCTGTGTCTCCCATCATTTCACCATTATCTTCTCACTCTGCATCGCCCCACCCCTTTGCCTTAGTCCTCAACAGACGTGATACTGCCATTCTTTGAGCCTGAGGTGAACTCCTCGAGCCCAGGTTACTCACGTGAGCCCGATGGTCGTCCTCGACCATTGGTCTCCGGAGTCCATCGCGTGTCACGTCCCGCACCTTGGCGCTCCACTCGTAGCGTTGCGAGTGGTGATCTGGGCACGAAGGTCGCTGGCGTGAGTGTCTGCACAATTCACAAAGAGGTACAACCAGCGTGCCCTGTAGGGCGCGATCTGGTCACTCGCGAGTTTTGCATCACTTATGATGCAGCAGCTGACCTTGTGGTCATCAGGCCCAGTTCTGAGGCATGTGCACTCGCCACTCAGAGCTCTCCCTTGATGGCGTCTAATTCGAGCACACTGAGGGAAGCTCTCTCATCAGAGGATGCAGACATCTCGCATGCTGCCTACGAGGATGATTTCCGTGCCATCCGAGAGCATGGAGTTTACAAGCTAGTCGACCTTCTACCTGGGAGGAAGGTTATTCACGTCAAGTCGGTCTTTTGTAAGAAAGTGAACCTGGATGACTCACTAGAACGCCACAAGACCCGCTTGGTCGTCAAGGGGTATTCTTAGATCGAGGGCATCGATTACACTGACACCTTTGCCCCTGTCAGCCGCATGACCTCTGCCCACGCTCTATTCGGCGTGGCAGCTCAGCATGACTGGGAACTACACCAAATGGATGTGAACAATGTGTTCCTCCATGGCTCTCCGGATGAGGAGATTTACGTGGCCTTGCTACCAGGCTTTGAGGATAGTGACAAACTCTGGCATTTGCGAAAGTCCTTGTACGGACTCAAGGAGTCTCCTCAATGCTGGAACTAGGAGATTACAAGCACCTTGACTCATGCGGGATATGTACAAAGCAAGGCAGATCCCTCTCTCTTTATCCAACGGTCGCTTGAGCAGTCCACCGCCATACTCGTCTATGTGGACGACCTTTTGATTGCATCTCCCTCTATGGAGGTTGTGAAGGAGGCTAAAGCGGTCCTCTAGACTACCTATAAGATGAAGGATCTTGGTCTTTAAGCGGTGTTTCTTGGTATGGAGATTGTGCCAGACCGCAAACGTCGGACACTTCTATTTCATCAGGCCTGATACGCACATGTTGTGGGGGAACGCTTCAATGACCTCCTTGGCGTAGTGCCCACGGCCTCCACATCTCTCACACCTGACGGGCAGGATCCCTTAAAGGTGGACGGTCTCACACAGCTGGGAAAGACAGTGCATGTGACCTTGTACCTTCGTCTCATCGGATCTCTGATGTATCTGGTGTTGGTTTTTTTGTGCATCTCTCATTATCCTCTGTTGTGTCCTACAAGCTTGTGTACATCGGCGTGAAGATGACTGACGGCGAGACTCGACGCTACTGGAGGGTCGCTCGGTGGAGCCGACGCGCGCTGAGGCCCACTCATCATTCGTTGGAGGCTCCTCCCTCCGGCGATGCGCTCAGCTCCATCAGCAGGCCTCCTTGGCTGTTGGGCCACCGGCGGTCACTGCCACTGCAGATGCTGTCTGCATGCACCTAGCGCTGTGTTTGGATGCTACCCAAATCTGTTGCCTCGGTTTTCAAGCTTCTGGCCACTACCACACGCCCCGCCATCGCCTTTGCCATTATCCTCCTCGCACAGTTTTTGCAGGCTCCACGTGCTAGAGCCCTTCATGTGGCTGTGCGAGTGGTGTTGTACGTGGTCTCCACACCGTACCTTTGACTTTCCTTTCACTGAGTGTGTTCAATGGTTCTTGACGGCTACACCGACAGCGACTGGACCCGGAGTCCATATTGATGAAGTTGCACCGGCTAGGTGTTCGTGCTTGGTGGTACCTGTTGGTTTTCGAGCATCTCTCATTGTACTCTGTTTTGTTCTCCCGGCTTGTGTACATCGGTGTGCAGATGACTGGCAGCAAGACTTGACGCTGCTGGAGTGTCGCTCGGTGGATTCGACCCACGCTGAGGCCCACTCACCCATCGCTAGAGCCTCCTCCCTCTGGCGATGCGCTCAACTCCATCGGCAGGCCTCCTCAGTGGTCGGGCCACCGGCAGTCACTGCCACTGCGGATGCAGTCTGCATGCACCTAGCACTGTGTTTGGCTGTGGCATTGCGTCTGCAGCATCATGCGAAGCCTAGGGTCCATGTCTTCTGTTGTATGGCCCTGTTTGGCATCATTGACTTTCGTGAGCACTGCCTGGGTTTGTGCAGCCATAAGTTCTTGTAGCTATTTTTCTAGCTGATTCTGACCACACGACTGCATTCGCAGCGTCAGTATTATGGTATGGTCCAGTTTTCAGGCAAAACGGACGACGCCCGGGTTTTGGGCTGTCAGGCGTCTGGCAGGGCTCACCGAGAAAACCATGCCTGCCAGAAAATAGGTCTAGCACTATTTTGTTACTCAGAAGTGCGCGCACCGGTGTTAGCGCCAGAAAGCAGCTGAAAACTGGAAATAACTGATTAGGAATGAAGAATGAGCACTTCTGAGCAGCAGGCCGCGTCCAACACCTGTGGGCGACGACGCACGCGGCAACGTCACCTAGGTGCAGTTACTTGCACGAGCACGCAGCAGTAGCAGCTTGTAGCAACGGCAGCCGCAAGCAACGGCAACAAGCAGTGACACAACAGCCAGCAGTAGCTGTGTGTAGCAGCAATAGTAGGCAGATGTAGTAGATCCCAGCTGCTTGTAGCAGCAGGAGCCCGCAACAGCAGCTCGCAGCAGTACCATCCTGCAAAAGCAGCTCGCAGCAGCAGCAGCCCGCAGCAGCAGCGGCAAGCAGCAGCTACAGCAGCGTGCAGCAGCAGTAGCCACCCGCAGCAGCTGCTGCAGGGAGCAGCTGCCAGCAGCGACTGCTGCTACTGCCCGCTACCCGCAATGAGCGAGGGCAAGCAGCAGCTGCAGCAGTGGGCTGCTGCTCACTGTAGGGGGGGGGCGCAGCAGCCCGCTGCTGCCAGCGAGCAACAACTCGTTGCCCGGTGCCTGCGAGGAGCAGCTCGCTGCCCCCTGCCAGGGAGGAGCAGCTCGTTGCACGCAACCAACGAGCAGCAGCTCGCTGCCAGCAAGCAGCAGCCAGCTGCTCGCAGGTGACAGCAGGCAGCTGCCCGCTGTGATACACGAGGAAGAAGAAGAAGAAAGGAAAAGAAGAAAAACAAAATCCCCCATCCCACCTGCTCCGCCGCCGCTGCTGCAGCAGCTGCCTTCGCTCCTATAGGAACCCTAGTAGTCGCAGCAGCCCGCAGCAGCAGCAACTACTGTTGCAACTGCAGGCGAAGCAGCAGCAGCAACAGCAATAGCAGCAGCAGAGGCAACAGTAACAACAACAGCAGCAGCACCACCAACTACAGCAGTAGCCGTAGCAGTAGCAGCAACAACAGCAGCTGCGGCAATGGCCCCAACAACCGCCACTACTGACGTTAGCATCCCGCTGCTGATGTCACTGCTGACGTCACTACTGACGTCACTGCTGACGTCACTATTGACGTCATCAAATAAAAAAAAAACAAACAAAGGGGCAAGGGAAGGGGGAAGCAATCATGAGGGTGGGCAGAACGTCCACCACCCTCAGCAAAGCGCTACTGCTGACGTCAGTAACCCCAAAGAGAAAAGAAAAAAAAACAAACAAAACAATGGGGCATCACACCATGGCTGGTAGCCCCATTGGGGAGGGATCCTCCTCTGTTGGGGGGACCCCCACCCCCCCCTTTCCTGTAACGGCTGCAACAGTAGCAACGACAGTAGCAGCAGCAGCAAGAGCAGCAGTAGCAGCAGTAGCAAGAGCAATAGCACCAGCAGCATCACCAGCAGCAACAGTAAGAGCAGTAGTAACAGTAGAAGCAGGAGCAGCAACAGCAAGAGCAACAAGAGCAGCAGCACCAACAGCAGCAGCAATAGCAGGAGAAGCAGGAGCAGCAGCAGCAGCAGGAGGAGCAGCAGCAACAGCGGAAGCAGTAGCAGTAGCAGCAGCACGAGGAGCAGTGGCGCCAGCAGCCCTCTCACGTCGTTGGCGATAACCCTGATCCCCTCGCTGCTCTTCAGCACCAGCTCGCCGCCTTGACGCAACAACTTGCGGCACTGGAACCGTTAGTTCCCCAATCTGCCCCATATGCGCCTCCGTCCTTTCCCCCTCCATTACGTGCCAGCCCAGCTGTGTCTGCTGCCATGCAATGCCTGGCGCAACAGCAAACTGTGCGCCAGCAGCAGACAGTGACCTCCATCCTTAGCCCCACTCTGGGTGTCGGCCGCAGGCAAAAGGACTTTGAGACGCCGCCGCCGCCGCTTCAGGCTGGCGAGCTGTTCCGGAGCTGGGAGCTTAGCTTCCGCATCTGGGCGCAGGGTGAGGGCCTGTGGACATACTACACCCTGATGTATGACGCCACCCTGGCCGACCAGCTGTATGACGCTGGTCGTGCCGTCCGGGCTCTCGTCCTTGTTGCCCCTCCGGCTTCCCGCCTCGCCCTTGTGCCCTTCTTAGGCGACTTCACCGTAGGCGCCACCCCAGACCCTGCAGCCGCGTGGCACGTTCTCACTTGTCCCCATCGCCTGTCCAACGATTCTGAGACTAGCCGTCTCTTGCGGAAGTTCAACTCCCTGCAAATGGGGGAAACCGAGACGGTCACCTCCTACTGGCAGCGGGCGGAGGACATCCTTCTTCACCTCGGGAAATCTGCCCCACCCCCTCTGGCCGCGCTCCTCACCATCAAGCGCGGTGCCACCGAAGCGTACTCGGATGACTTCGTCCACTTCCCTCACAACATTCTCTCCACCATGGCGGCCCAGGGCACCCTCCTGGCCTGGGCATACGAGCTCTTCTTCCGCATTGAGGAAGCTCATCTGGAGTCCCGACTCCAGCACACGGAGGTCGTCGCCTCCCTTTCCGTCGCCTCCGTGGCCGTCGCCTCCCCTGTCGTAGCCACCTCATCATCGGCGGGGAAGAAGAAGTATCAGACCAAGAAAGGCAAAGGTCAGCAGCAACAACAGCAAGAGTCGTCGACCGGGTCCAGCACTGGCAGCTCAGTCTGCCACAACTGTGGCCAGCCCGGGCACGGGTGGTACACGTGTCCTCTACCAACTAATGAGGCGCGCGTCATCGCCACCATGCGTCGCCAGCACGAGCGCCGTCTCGCCTCTGCCGTCGTGACCGTCGCCGGCTCTAACACCTCCGCCTCATCCAGTAGCTCCACCACTCTAGTTGCTTCGCCGGTCGCATGGACACCACCGTCGCAGCCGTTGGCGCCGGCGCAATCCTCCTTCTACCCGGGCTCCGGCACCATCACCCCACAGTGCGTCTACACTCCCGGGCCATCCTCTCACGAGCGCCAGCTGGAGCAGTTCATCGCGCTCCAGCTCGGCCTCCCTCGCCCTCCTCCCCAGGGAAATGCGAATTGCATCACTTCCTGCTCCCCTGTTCACCCTTGCATGACTGAGACTGAGCTCCGGTCATGCCTTGTTTCTTCGTCTGTCTCGTCGTCTCTCATGGTCTCCGCTACCCCCTCCCACGACAACGTTGCTTGGCTTGACGATTGGCAGTCTCGATTCGCACCTCCTTCCACCACGTCCACGTCCCTTGCTTGCTGCCATGTGACCGTTAGTGATCTTGCGACCCCGGTCCAGGATCCCGTTGAGACCTGGATCATCGACTCCGGGGCCACGCATCACATGACGGCCTATCGTGAGGCCTTTAGTATGCTCGGTCCTGTAGGCGATGTCTCAGGTTTCTGAACGGGCTCTGGGCAGGTAATGCATGTCCGTGGTGTTGGCGTCGTTCGTTTCCGTGGTCCCTCCGGTAACGTCTTTCTGACCGATGTCCTCTTCGTCCCTGGTCTTGAGCTCAGCCTCCTGTCCTTCACTACCCTTGACCGCATGAGCATGGATGTTGTGTACTTGTGTGGTGTTGGCACTATGTCGTTGCGTCCGTCTGGTCTTGTTGTACTGCACGCCACCGCCCGTGGCAACCTGTGGCATGTACCTCGTCTGTCTTCCTCTCCTTCCGTCTCCTCCTCGTCAGCCGCCATAGGCCATGTGTTTGTCACCAGCACGCTTTCTCCTCAGCACACTCCCCTCCTGCACCGCCGCCTTTGCCACATCTACTCCGCCGCCGTAGATAGCATGCTTCGCACCTAGCCGGAGACTTTTCCTCTCGTGTACCCAACTGAGTGCATTGACTGCGCTCAAGGGAAGATACACCGTTCCACGTATCCCTTGTCTTCCTCCCGTGCGTCTGCCCCCCTCGACCTTGTCCATTTGGACGTCATGGGTCCTCTCCTTACCCAGTCCGTCGACGAGCATGGTGGCTACGTCCTCACCCTCACTGACGACTACTCTTGCTACCGCTGGGTCTTCTGCCTTCGGCACAAGAGCGATGTCGCCCCCGCCATCCAGGACTGGCTCGTCCTTGCGGAGCGCGAGTGTGGCCGCTCTCTTTGCCGCTTTTGCTCCGATCGCGGCGGTGAGTACCTGGGTGACGCCACGACCTTTCTTGCCTCCCGCGGAATTCGCCATGAGACGTCCGCGCCTTACACACCCGCCCAGAACGGTGTCTCCGGACGGTGGAACCGCACCATGGCCGATGCCGTCCGCACCATGCGGGTTGAGTTTGGTCTCTCTGATGGCTTCTATTTTGGAGACATGGCCTACATGACCTGGGTATGGAACCGGATTCCCCACGGTCCCCTTCCACGCCAGTCCACACCGTACCAGCATTGGTGCGGTCAGCGAGCTGACCTGCGCCCAACTCGCGTCTAGGACTGCGTGGCCATTGTGTGGCTGCCTGTCCCGCAGCAGGGCGGCAAGCTCGCCCCTCGTGGACGCCCCTGCACCTTCCTCGGTGTCTCTCGTCAGTCCAAGGCCGGGCGCTTCTTGGATCCCTCCCGGCACTGCTTTGTTGAGTCCTGGGACGCCCTTTTCTTCGAGGACCTGTTTCCTCGTGACCTCATTTGCTCCAGCTCATCCGTGTCTATCTCGTTACATGGGGGAGTGGTGAGTCTGTCCTCCGTCCTTCCGCTTTCGGATGACACGTCCCTCAGTCCCCCCGGGCCGGCACCCCCAGTCGCGTCCGCTGGTCCCTCTGGGCCAGCATCTCCAATCGCATCCACTGGTCCCTCCGGGCCGGCACCTCCAGTCACGTCAGCTGGTCCCTCCGGACCGGCAACCCTAGTCACGTCCGCTAGTCCCTCCGGGCCGGCACCTCCTATTGTGTCTGCAGGCCCCTCTAGGGAGGCACCCCCAGTCGCATCCGCTAGTCCCTCTGGGCCCACACCTCCAGTCGCGTCTGCTGGTCCTTCCGAGCTAGCACCCCCAGTCGTGACCGCTGGTCTCTCTAGGCCAGCAGCCTCAGTCGCACCCGCTGGTCCCTTCGGGCCGGCAACCCCAGTCGCATCCGCTGGTCCCTTTGGGCCGGCACCCCTAGCCGCATCCGCTGGTCCCTCCGGGCCAGCAGCCCCAGTCACGCCCTCTGGTCCCTCCGGGCAGGCAACCCCAGGCGCATCCGCTGGTCCCTCTGGGCCAGCAGACCCAGTCGCGTCTGCTGGTCCCTCCGGGCCAGCAAACCCGTCTGCCTCCATCAGCCCAACGGACTCATCGCCGTCACCGGCCCTGCCACGCTACACGCGGGGCCCAGGCGGCAGCCTCCAACCCAGACCGTCGGTGAGCGCTCAGACCGTCGCTCCGCGCTCCGTGGCGCCTCGACACCCCGTGGCTCCACGTGTCTCCTCCGCTCCCACGGTCGTGAGTGGGGACCCTGGTACCAAGGCCCTCAGCCTGACCACCTCGGCCATCATTGCAGACCTCCACCCGGGCTCCGCACTGGGCTACGCCACACTCCATAATGAGCATCGGTGCGCTGTCGTGGCTGCACTCGTGTGCATCCCACATGGGGCACAAGGTGCACACGCCCTCTCAGTCCGCTCCACAGCACGCCCAGAGGACCCAGACACCCTACCCAAGGCACGAGCCTCTCCTGAGGCCGCACACTAGGACGATGCCTACGCCGATGAGCTCGCAGCTATCCGACAGCACCACGTGTATGACCTCGTTGACCTTCCCCCAGGACGGAAGGCCATCGGCACCAAGTGGGTCTTTCGGCGCAAGTGGAAGCACGACGGGTCCTTGGACAAGTACAAGGCCCGTCTTACAGCCAAAGGGTTTGCCCAGATTCCTGGGGTCGATTACGACCAGATCTTTGCCCCAGTTGGTCGGTTCTCCACTAGCCGGGCACTCTTCAGTCTGGTCGCCCAGCATGGGTGGGAGCTGCACCAGATGGATGTGAGCAACGCTTTTCTCCATGGTTCACTGGAGGATGAGGAGCTCTACATGGTGCAGCCCCCAGGCTTCGACGATGGCACTAGGAGAGTTTGGCGACTGCGCTAGGCCTTGTATGGCCTGAAGCAGTTGCCTCGGTGCTGCAACCAAGAGATCAGCAGCATGCTCCTTCGTGGTAGGCTCCAGCGCAGCACCGCTAACCCCACACTGTTTGTCTGTCCGCGAGGCCAGAGTTTAGTCGCTGTTCTTGTGTACGTCAACGATCTTCTCATTGCGTCACAAGACACGGCTACCATCCAGCGTGTCAAAGATCTGCTGCACGCCGCCTACCAGATAAAGGACCTTGGGTCTGCCAGGGTCTTCGTGGGCATGGAACTCGAGCATGATCGCTCCCAGGGCGTCCTGCACATCCACCAGGCCGCCTATGTACAGACGCTGTCCACCCGCTTTGCGGAGGACCTACCACTCGTGCCGAGCGCATCCTCACCCATGTCACCCGATGGCCAGGCAAAGCTAAAGAATCCTGACCCAGCCGTTGTGGGGGAGCCAGTTGACGTGACCACATACCTGCGAGTCATCGGGTCACTGATGTTCCTGGCAACAACGACGCGCCCAGACATCGCGTTCGCCGTCAACCTCCTGGCCCAGTTCTCTCAGGAGCCACGTCACCTCCACTACGAGGCCGCGATCCGAGTACTGCGCTATGTTGTCTCGCCTCCTCGGCGAGGTCTCATGTTCCGCCGTCAGCCGTCTGTTGTCACGGTGGACTACACCGATAGTGACTGGACCGGCAATCCGGACGTCAAGAGTCGCACAGGCTGGATCTTTTTGATTGGCGGCACTGCTCTGTCCTGGCGCTTTGGCAAGCATGGATGCATTGTACGCATCACTACTGAGGCTGAGTACGTTGCTCTTGCCTCAGGCGTGTGTGAGAGTGTGTGGTTTTATCGTCTGTTGTCTGAGCTACGCCAGTCCGACGCATCCATCACGTTGCACTGTGACAATGAGAGTGCCATGGCCATCGCCGACAATGACGGTGTGCATCACACACGCACAAAGCACATCCATGTTGAGTATCACTATGTGCGTTTGTTGTTGCATGACGGCAGCTTCAGCATCGTATGGGTTGAGACAGCACGACAGTTGGCTGGCGACTCGTTCAAAAAGGCCGTGAGTTCAATCGGCATGCGTCCGTGAGTGACTCTCTCTGTCCTTGCCTGCGTCTCTGCTTGACTTGGAGGAGTCTGGTCGTTGACTGTGTCTCTACCCGCACATGTGCACTACGCCTGTGAGTCATGGGGGAGTGTTGGTTTTTGTGCATCTCTCATTGTACTCTGTTGTGTCCTCCTAGCTTGTGTACATCAACTTGCAAATGACTGACGACAAGACTTGACGCCGCTATAGTGTCGCTCGGTGGAGTTGACGCACGTTGAGGCCCACTCACCCGTCGCTGGAGCCTCCTCCCTTTGGCGATGCGCTCAGCTCCATCGGCAAGCCTCCTTGGTGGTCGGGTCGCTGGCGGTCACTACCATTGCGCATGCATGCACCTAGCGTTGTGTCTGGCTGTGGCATTGTGTCTGCAGCATCATGCAAAGCCTAGGGTCCATGTCTTCTCCTATATGGCCCTCTTTGGCATCATTGACTATCGCAGGCACTGCCTGGGTTGGTGCAGCCATAACTTCTTGTAGCTATTTTTCTAGCAGATTCTGACCGCACGACTACGTTTGCAGCATCGGTATTATGGTATGGTCCAGTTTTCAGGCAAAACGGACGACGCCCACGTTTTGGGCTGTCGGGCGTCTGGTAGTGCTCACCGAGAAAACATTGCCTGCCAGAAAATAGGTCTAGCACTATCTTCTGATTGGCTGGTTAACTGAGTAACAACTTTTACACTAGTGGGGGGGGGCCTAGAACTTGGAGGGGTCTCCCATTGTTGCTCATTCTTCATTGCTAATCAGTTATTTCCAGTTTTCAGCTGCTTTCTGGCGTTGACACTGGCGCGTGCACTTCTGAGTAACAAACCCAGAGCCTCTAGACTTAGTCCCTAGGGCAGCAGACTGAGGGGGTAGCAGACTTAAGCAACGAGCGTGGAAGCCCGCATGCTGCATCAACAACGCATGCTGCCCAAACATGCTGCCTAGGTTTCCAGCTGTACCGCTGTATCCTTGCGTAGCGGGAAGCAGGGTTGTTTTGCACGTAACTCATCAGAGGTAGAGTATGTTGCTTTGGGTGCAGAGGCTGTTGAAGTAGTGTGGCTATAGCGCCTGTTCCTTGAGCTGGGGCAGTCAGTACCCGCCATCGTGCTTCCTTGCGACAACCAGAGTGCCCTCGCCATTGCGGATAGCTCTGGTCTCTTTCACGCTTGTACGAAGCACATTGCGATTGAGCATCACTTTGTGCGTGATCTGGTGGCGCGACACGTGATCTCTGTGCTGGCCTGGAGGGGCCAGCGGACGTGACAGGGGCTGCTGGGACTGCTCCGCACCCAGCCGGCCAAGGGCCTTGACCCGGATACTTTCCCTCTCCCGTGCCCCACTGAGTGCATTGACTGTGCTCAGGGCAAGATGCACCTTGTCAGGACCCTGAGCGCAGTCAATGCACTCAGTGGGGCACAGGAGAGGGAAAGTCTTTGGGTCAAGGCCCNACGTGACAGGGGCTGCTGGGACTGCTCCGCACCCAGCCGGCCAAGGGCCTTGACCCGGATACTTTCCCTCTCCCGTGCCCCACTGAGTGCATTGACTGTGCTCAGGGCAAGATGCACCTTGTCAGGACCCTGAGCGCAGTCAATGCACTCAGTGGGGCACAGGAGAGGGAAAGTCTTTGGGTCAAGGCCCTTGCCCGGCTGGGTGCGGAGCATGCTTTCTACGGCAGTAGAGTGGACGTGGCAAAGGCGGCGGTACAAGAGGCGGGTGTGCTGAGGAGAAAGCGTGATGGTGACAAACACATGACCTGTGGTGGCCGACGGGAAGGAGACGGGAGGGGAAGAGGAGAGGCGAGGAATGTGCCACAAGTTGCCACAAGCGGTGGCGTGCTGTACGACAAGACCAGACGGACGCAACGACATAGTGCCGGCACCACGCGAGTGCACAACGTCCATGCTCATGCGGTCAAGGGCAGTCACGGACAGGAGGTTGAGCTCGAGACCAGGGACGAAGAGAACATTGGTCAGAAAGACGTCACCGGCCGGACCACGGAAACGAACGACGCCAACCCCACGGACAGGCAACACCTGTCCGGAACCTGTCCGGACACTGGAGACATCGCCGACAGGACCGAGCATACTGAAGGCCTCACGAGAGGCCGTCATGTGATGCGTGGCCCCGAAGTCGATGATCCAGGTCTCAGCAGGGTCCTNGCACAACGTCCATGCTCATGCGGTCAAGGGCAGTCACGGACAGGAGGTTGAGCTCGAGACCAGGGACGAAGAGAACATTGGTCAGAAAGACGTCACCGGCCGGACCACGGAAACGAACGACGCCAACCCCACGGACAGGCAACACCTGTCCGGAACCTGTCCGGACACTGGAGACATCGCCGACAGGACCGAGCATACTAAAGGCCTCACGAGAGGCCGTCATGTGATGCGTGGCCCCAAAGTCGATGATCCAGGTCTCAGCAGGGTCCTCGACAGGGGTCGCCAGATCACTCACGGTCACATGGCAGCAAGCGAGTGACGCGGACGCGGTGGAAGGAGGCGCGAAATGAGACANTCCATGCTCATGCGGTCAAGGGCAGTCACGGACAGGAGGTTGAGCTCGAGACCAGGGACGAAGAGAACATTGGTCAGAAAGACGTCACCGGCCGGACCACGGAAACGAACGACGCCAACCCCACGGACAGGCAACACCTGTCCGGAACCTGTCCGGACACTGGAGACATCGCCGACAGGACCGAGCATACTGAAGGCCTCACGAGAGGCCGTCATGTGATGCGTGGCCCCGAAGTCGATGATCCAGGTCTCAGCAGGGTCCTCGACAGGGGTCGCCAGATCACTCACGGTCACATGGCAGCAAGCGAGTGACGCGGACGCGGTGGAAGGAGGCGCGAAATGAGACAACCAATCGTCAAGCCACACAATGTCGTCAAGGAGTGGGGTGGAGGAAACCACAAGAGACGACGAGACAGACGGGGAAACGGGACACGACCGCAGCTCAGTCTCAGTCATACAGGGATGGACCGGAGGGCAGGAGGTGACGCAACTCGCACTTCCCTGGGGAGGAGGGTGGGGCAGGCCAAGCTGGAGCACGATGAACTGCTCTAGCTGACGCTCACGGGAGGACGGCCTAGGAGTGTAGACGTAGTGCAGAGTGATGGCGCTGGAGCCCGGGTAGTAGGAGGGCTGAGCCGGCGAAGGAAGCAGGGGTGCCAACGGCTAAGGGTAGTACTGCTGCGTCGCGGGTGTCTGTGGGACAGGCATAGCTGTCGGAGTGGCAGAGCTGCTGGACGAGGTCGGAGTGTCAGGGCAGCAACAGCGATGGCGGCAGAGGCGAGGCAGCGCTTCTGCTGGCAGCGCATGGTGGCGATGACGCGCGCCTCGTCCGTCGGGAGAGGGCACATGTACCACCCGTGCCCGGGCTGGCCACAGTTGTGGCAGACCGAGTCATCACCGCTGGACCCGGTCGATGACTGCTTCTGCTGCTGTTGCGGTGGACCCTTGCCTTTCATGTTCCAACTTTTCTTCTTTTTCCCTGAAGACGATGACGTAGCTGCGACGGGGGAGGCGACGGCCACGGAGGCAACGGCAGGGGAGGCGACGGCAGGGGATGCAAGGGCCTACGTGCGATGGAGCTAGGACTCCTGGCGAGCTTCCTCAATGCGGAGGAAGAGCTCATATGCCCAGGGCATGAGGATGCCCTGGGCCTCCATGGTGGAGAGGACATCTTGAGGGCAGTGGACAAAGATGTCCGCGTACACGCTGGTGGTGCCGCGCTTGATGGTGAGCAGCGCGGACAGAGGGGGCGGAGCATATTTGCCGAGTCGACGGAGGATGTCCTCCGCCCGCTGCCAGTAGGCAGTGACCGTCTTGGTCTCCCCCATGTGCAGGGAGTTGAACTCCCGGAGAAGACGGCTGATCTCAGCGGCATTGGACAGGCGATGGGGCCTGGTGAGGATGTGCCATGCGGCTGCCGGGTCTGGGATGTCGCCAGCGGTGAAGTCGCCGAGTAAGGGCTCCAGGGCAAGGCGGGAAGCTGGGGGGGCGACTGGTACAAGGGCACGGACGACACCACCAGCGTCATACAGCTGATCGGCATGGGTGGAGTCGTAAGGGAGGGTCTAGTAGGCCCACAGACCCTCACCCTGTGCCCAGATCCGGAAGCTGAGCTCCTAGCTCCGGAACTGCTCGCCGGCCTGAAGCAGCGGCGGCGGTTTCTCAAAGTCCTTCTGCCTGCGGCCGGCACCCAGAGTGGGGCCAAGGACGGAGGTCACTGTCTGCCTTTGGCGCTAAGTCTGCTGTTGTGCCAGGTAGTACGTGGCAACGGACACAGCGGGGCTAGCGTGCCCAAGAGGGATGGACGACGGCAGCACACTGGTGGTGGTCTGGGAGGCGACTAGCTGTAGCGCTGCAAGCTACTGCGTCAAGGCGGCGAGCTGTTGCTGAAGAGCAGCGAGAGGGTCGGGGTTGCCGCCAATGTTACCAGTGGGCTGCTGCTGTTGCTGCAGGGGTGGCGGCTGCTCCTTCTGCAACGACGGCGGCTGCTGCTGAGGTGGCGACGGCTGCTCTTGCTGCTGCTGCTGCTGCTGCTCATGCTTTGGCTGTTGCTGGTGCGGCGGCGGCAGCTGCTGTTGCCGTGGCGGCGGCGGCTGCTCCTGCTGCTGCGGCGGCGGTGGCTGCTGCTGCTGCGGCGGCGGCGACTGCTGCTGCTGTAGCGGCGGCGGGTCCTGCTGCTGTTGTTGCTACAATCGCTGCAAGAAAGGAGGGGTAGGGGTCCCCCCAACAGAGGAGGACCCCTCCTCGCCGGGACTACCAGCCATGATTTAGTGTCCCTTGTTTTGTTTTTCGTTGTCTTTGTGTTGCTGATTGTCAGCAGGAGGTTGGGATGGTAGGGATTCTACCCAACCCTTTGGCCTCCCCCCTTTCCCTTTCCCCCCTCCCTTTTTTTTGTTGATGACGTCAGCAATGACGTCAACAAAGGGGTGCCGACGTCAGCAGCGGCGGTTGTTGGGGCCGCCGCTACTGCTGTTGCTGCTGATGCTGCTGCAGCCGCTACTGCTACTACTGCTGTTGCTGCTGTTGCTGTTGTTGCTGCTACTACTCCTGCTGCTTTTACTGCTGCTGCTGCAGCTACTACTGATGTTGCTACTCCTGCTGTTGCTACTACTGCTGCTGTTTGCTGCTACTACTGTTGCTGCTGCTGTTGCTGCAGCTGCTGCTGCTGTTGCTGTTGTTGTTGCGGTTGCAACTGCAGTTGCTGTTGCTACGAGCTCCTGCGGCTGCTGTGGCTGTTGCTGGTGCGCGCTGCTGCAGCTGCTACGTGCTGCAGCAGCTGCTCGCTGCTGCGGCGGGCTGCTGCAGTGAGCTGCGAGGGTGGGGAAATGTTTTTGTTGCCCGGTTTTACTTTTCTTCCTTTGTCAAAGCGGGCAGCAGCCCGCTGTCTGCTGCAAGCAGCGGGCTACTACTCGCTGGCAGCAGTGGGCTACTACTCACTGCTCGCTCGCTGTGAGCAGCGAGCAGCAGTAGCCACGGCGGGCAGCTGCCAGTTGCTGCTCGCTGCTGTTACTCGCTACTGCTGCTGCTGCAGCTCGCTGCAGCAGTTGCTGCAGGTGGCTACGGTTGCTGCACGTTGCTGTAGCTTCTGTGTGCTGCGGCTGCTGCCTGCTGCCACTGCGGGCTGCTGCTGCGAGCTGCTGCTGCGAGCTGCTGCTGCGAGTTGCTGCTGCGCACTGCTACTGATGCTGCGCGCTGCTGCTGTTGCTACTCCTGCTGCTGCGAGCTGCTGCTGCTACGAGCTGCTGCTTCTGCCTGCTGCTGCTGGTGGTGCCAGTCACTGCACCTGGGTGACGTTGCCGCTTGCGTCGTTGCCCGCAGACGTCAAACGCCGCCTGCCGCTCACCTCCTCGCGTCACGCGTGGGGGGTCAGTGCTGCCGAAACAATTCGGCAGCATTTCCCCTGGCCCAGTGGCCGTGGGAAAAAATCTGACGCCACCACCAGGCCGGTCAATGCTGCCGGAAAAAATCTGGCAGCATTTCCCCTGCACTGGCGCGTATGGGGGTCCGCCGGCATTGTCAAGCACCTGTTTGCTAGTCTTCTGCTGCTGCTGCTAGGCTCTGGCTCTGATACCAAAAAGGAGAACCTAGGCACCAGGTTGGGGCACCAGCGTTGTTGATGCAGCGTGCTGGCTTCCACGCTCGTTGCTTAAGTCAGCTGCCCCATTAGTCTGCTGCTCTAGAGTCTAAGTGTGGAAGGTCTGGATTTGTTACTCAGAAACGCGTGCGCCAGAGTTAGCGCCAGAAAGCAGCTGAAAAGTGAAAGTAACTGGTTAGGAATAAAAATGAGCAACAATGGGAGACCCCTCCAAGTNGATGCAGCGTGCTGGCTTCCACGCTCGTTGCTTAAGTCAGCTGCCCCATTAGTCTGCTGCTCTAGAGTCTAAGTGTGGAAGGTCTGGATTTGTTACTCAGAAACGCGTGCGCCAGAGTTAGCGCCAGAAAGCAGCTGAAAACTGAAAGTAACTGGTTAGGAATAAAAATGAGCAACAATGGGAGACCCCTCCAAGTTCTAGCTCCCCCCCACTAGTGTAGAAGTTGTTACTCAGCTAACGAGCCAATCAGAAAATAGCTGTGGACCTATTTTATGGCAGGCAGGGTTTTCTCGGTGAGCCCTGCTAGATGCTCGACAACCCAAAACCCGGGCGTCGTCCGTTTTGCCTGAAAATTGGACCATACCATAACACCGATGCTGCGAACGCAGTCGTGCGGTCAGGATCAGCTAGAAAAATAGTAGCAAAGAGTTATGGCTGCCCGAACCCAGATAGTGCCTACAGTGGTCCATGATGCCAAGCAGGACCACATAGCATGCAACAAGGACCCTAGGCAGAGCATGACGACGCAGACGCGACGGGATGCGCTGGACGCATGCAGACAGCAATTGCGGTGGCAGTGACCGCCGGCAGCACGACCGCCGAGGAGGCCTACCGATGGAGCAGAGCACGTCGCCAGAGAGAGGAGGCTCCAGCGTGTTGGTTTGTGTGGCTTCCACCCGTCACAACCGACACTGCTAGTTTACCGATATACCCACATTTGGGGTATATGGCAGAGGAGGGCGTGACGACACAACGGGCCTCCGGACTGCACCGAGACTTCTCCAACACCTACGACAACGCCGGCGAGACGCGGTGGATGCGTTCCGGCAGCCATGTGGGCTGGTCAGGAGGTAGGAGAGTTTTCTCGGTGGGTTGAGACCCACCGAGAAATTGACTGTACCGGTGNTCCAGCGTGTTGGTTTGTGTGGCTTCCACCCGTCACGACCGACACTGCTAGTTTACCGATATACCCACATTTGGGGTATATGGCAGAGGAGGGCGTGACGACACAACGGGCCTCCGGCCTGTACCGAGACTTCTCCAACACCTACGACAACGCCGGCGAGACGCGGTGGATGCGTTCCGGCAGCCATGTGGGCTGGTCAGGAGGTAGGAGAGTTTTCTCGGTGGGTTGAGACCCACCGAGAAATTGACTGTACCGGTGCGACGAGGAGACCCGATGGCTATTGTGGGGCTTCCGATGTTTGGAAATCCGTCTGTGATGTCTGGACGTTGATTTCGAGATATTTTGGCACTGCTCATATTTTCTCGGTGGTCGGCACCCGGGCACTCGGAGAGTTGTTCCGGTGCCTCGAGGAGACCACCTTTGTTACTCTCATGGTGTATGCAGTGTGTTCTCCCTGTTGACTCATTTGGGTTCAGCAGGGGTGACGGGGCCCGGTGCGGTTAGCTGCCGGCGCCCCTATGTAAGCCCGCTAGGGGCTCATTTGTGAACTCTCCTTGTTCTTTATACTTAGCGTGCCAAATTCTTGCCGTCTTGCATTGCACTCACACACAGAGCTCATGTTCGTTTTTGCATGGGCCTGCATGCCCTAAAATTATTTCCAATATGGTATCAGAGCGAAGGGGGGCGTGTGAGCAGCAGAAGTAGGAGCAGTGGGCGGAACGCAAAGAGAACGCGCCACGTGGCGCCACGCCGGCAGCAGCATGAGGGAGCGCAAAACGACTGCACGTGAACACCACAGGGGCGATGAGCCGAGCAGAGCAGCACTAACGACTGCGGCGGCAACACCATTAGTAGTAGTAGCACGTGTTGGCAAGAGCAGCANAAATTCTTGCCGTCTTGCATTGCACTCACACACAGAGCTCATGTTCGTTTTTGCATGGGCCTGCATGCCCTAAAATTATTTCCAATATGGTATCAGAGCGAAGGGGGGCGTGTGAGCAGCAGAAGTAGGAGCAGTGGGCGGAACGCAAAGAGAACGCGCCACGTGGCGCCACGCCGGCAGCAGCATGAGGGAGCGCAAACCGACTGCACGTGAACACCACAGGGGCGATGAGCCGAGCAGAGCAGCACTAGCGACTGCGGCGGCAACACCATTAGTAGTAGTAGCACGCGTTGGCAAGAGCAGCATGCACGAGCGGCAGCGACGTAGCAGCAGCTTGCAACAGTGGCAGCAACGAGCAATAGCAGCGAGCAGAAGCAGCAGCATGCAGCAACAACCAGCTACGCAGCAGTAGCAACAGCAGCAGCAACCGCAGCAGTAGCAGCAGCAGCAGCAGCAGCACCAGCAGTAGCAGCAGCGGCGGCAGCAGCAGCAGCAGTAGTAGTAGCAGCAGCGTGCAACAGCGTGCAGAGCGAAAGCAAAAAAAAAGAAAAAAAAGGAGGGCAGCAACAGATCAGTAGCAGCAAGCAGCAACAACAGCTGCTACGCAGAGTAGCAGCAGCAACTGAAGCAGTAGCTGCATCCGCAGGAGCTGCACCTGCCGTTGCAGCTGTTGCTGCCGCTACGAGGAGGGCCTCGCAGCCCTCCTCTGAAGGGGGGGGCCTCTGAGGGGGCCTGTCGACCCCGTTCGCCACCCCCCCCTTCTCCCTCCTTTCTCCCCTTCTCAATGGGGGCCCTCGGAGGGCCCTGCTGAGCCCCTCCGAGGGGCCCTTCGGAGGGGGCCCGTCAGCCTCGCGGGCCACCTCAGCCCCGTCGGCCCCGTCGGCCCCGTCGGCCGACCGACGGAGGGACTGGGTGAGAGGGGCGGACAGGACCCCCCCCCCTCGCCCTTCGCTCCCTCCTTCCCCCCACACGCCCACTCGCTCGCTCGCTCGCTCGGCAAGCGAGCGAGCGATAGTGCATGGGAGGGAGTACCGTACAAGGTGGACACTCCCCCCCTCCTTATTTTCTCCATGTGCCCACCATCCGAGCAATCGAGAAAAAGAGGGAGGGCGAGTAATAAAAACACAGAAAGGGGTACGCCTTTCAACGAGTGGACAAGAGGAAAGAAGAAAAAAAAACCGAGGGCTGAAGGCGAGCAGAGGGGATCATAAGGAAAAAAAGGGGGGGTGGTGGGTGCAGACACGACACACTTAAAAAGGGGCCGGAAAAAAGAGGGGGAATCGTCCAAATACTACCGCCCCAGCAGCAGCAGCTTTCATTGCAGCCATAGCTGTGGCGGGTGGAGTTACAACGACTACTTAGTGAGGGGCAATTACAGCTACGTTTCTACTTTGTCCTTCCCCACTGACGACGGCTTGTGCGTCGGCGGCTATTTCCACTTCACCTCATGTCATGGACTGGCGTCTCATTGGGGCCCGTGGATTGGTGCGCGTACTTCACCCCATGGGATCGACGGCGGATTCGAGTCTTACCGTCTCCGAGGGCTGGGTCGTCTACCGCTTGGAGCAGCAGCCACACCTGTAGCCGCCACCCCTTCTCGTCTTGGAGCAGTCTTTGCTCCATTCGTGGCAGCAGCATTGGTCGCCGCGACTAGTCAGACTCTCGTCATCGGGTGTGCTGTGGTAGTGCAGCTCTTCCCGTCTGGTCACGTTTGCTGACCCGGACGCCGTGACCTCCAGGAGTGATAGTACCTACGGGCCTCATTCTCTCCCGTGGCTTGGTGTTCACCACCGGGAGTAGGTGTCCTCGGCACCTATCCATCGTCCAGCGCACGAGATGAGTGCGCGGACATCTGAGCAGGCGCCCTGCGCATTCGCCTGCTACTACTGTGGTGATGGACGTCATGGTTGGCGTCGCTGTTGGATGCGCCCTCCCGGCTGGCATCCACCTTGGTTACAGCCTTGTCCGAGCCTGCGTCCNGATCTACCGGCGTTGGTAGATCCCCTAGCTGGACCTCTGGCGAGCATATTCGCTGAGATCCACGGCCTCCGGCAGACGGTGTAGCGGCTATGTGACCTTGTCGTCACTGAGCGTGCTTCTGCTACTCATTCGTCGACGGCCTCTTCGATCACATCTCCTCCATCCTCTCCTCCTTCCTCATTCGATGGTATACCTTCAGCCCCATCTGCCAGCGAGTCTCAGGCTGCCACCATCCTTTCGATCCTCCACTCTGTTGCGACCAGGACGCCACCTCGCGATGACATGTCTTCATGCAGTCGTTCCAGTCGAGTGGCCCCGCGACGTCGGCGTCAGCGCTCCGCACGCCGGGTTTGTGCCGGTTTCGATACATCCTCCACCTCCTCGGCTTCCATTGCTGTACCTGTCGAGGGGGAGTGTGGTCATCAGACAGTGCCTATGCCCGTAGCGACAGTAGCCGCACCCCCGCCGTCTCGCCATGCCTTAGCGTCAGCCGAGGTAGATGCAGATGACAGGTTGGCAGTACATGACGTGGAGTCTGATCCCGCCATGGAGGTCATGGTGCAGACTTGCGTATCATCGAGCTCGACTTCCACGTCTGGGCTGGATCCAGATCTTCTACAGCAGCAGGTTGCATCAGGAGGAGTGCGGGCCCGGCGTCCCTCGGCGGTGCCACTCGCGGCTCCTACCACTGGCGGCTCGGCGGTGACACATGGGTCCCGTACGGATCAGAATGCCTCTTGCGGACTTTTGGCGGAGTTTGTGCAGCAGGCTCACACGAGCCCCACGGAGGTTCCAGTGCAGGAGATATGCGTGTCATCGAGATCGAAATCCACGCTGAGACAGGAGCCGGACGTTCTTCAGCAGCAGGTTACCTCAGGAGGAGTGCAGGCACAGCGTCCCTAGACGGTGCCACTTGCGGCTCCGTCCGGTGGAGGCCCAGGACTTTTGGGGGAGANAGGTCTCACGTGCCTTGGTGATGCCACTCGCGACTCTGATCAGTAGCGACCTGGCGGCAGCAGAGGAGTATTGTGCGGATCGGGATGTCCCATACGGATTTCCCGGGGCGTTGGCGCACGGGACTCATACTAGCCCGACAGCGGTCGCTGTACATGAGCAGAGTCGACCGGCTGGTCTGTTAGAGGTTGAGGCGTTCTTGAGAGCAGCAGTTCTCAGAGATGTCACCGGGACATATGCTGCAGCAGACACAGCAGGCTCCATCACCTCATCTGTGCTACCTGAGGACCAGCTTCAGCGTGAGGAGTCGTCCAGGTTCCCACAGCCTCAAGGTTCTCGTACACACGGAGCAGTGACATACATAACGGAGTCAGATGATGGTCCTCACTTTATCATTGAGCAGGTGGCAGCGACCAGCCTTCCCGGCGAGACAGTGCGTGAGCGTCAGCTGCGCTTGTTGGTCGCCTTGACGGACATTGTTGAGCCGGAGCCCTGTACACCTGTGTCCATTACGGCGGCAGTCGAGGATATCAGAGCAGATCCATACATGAAGATGGAGTCACCTCGTCAGCAGGAGCTGAGTTCTGCCCCCTCGGTTTCACCTGTTGGTGACCCTACCGATCACATCCATGCCGAGAGTAGTAGTACCTGCACGGACGACGTTTCCACATGCTCTACGGACTCTGACCACTCCTCCTTCTCCTTCTCTCTCGGCATGCGACCGCTCACTCCTCGCATGACAGACACGAGCTGTGATGTGGATGC
>SZWC01006938.1:22939-43927 GCA_023375785.1 Penium margaritaceum | reverse complement strand
GAAGGCAGTGATAGGAAGAAGCAGGGGGAGGCCTACAGCACTGAGAAATCATAACAAAAAAATGTGGCACAACGCACATCGGTTTCCGTCTCCCTTGGCGACGTAGTACGACTGGCACTTCTTTCCCTTCTTGGCGCAAAGGTCGCAGCACCAGTAGTAGGCGGCGGACGGCGTGAAGAACGACTCCACCTTGGACGCCAGCGCCGTCTTCAGCCCCAGTGGCTCGTTGATGACCGCGGCCGCCTTCACGTAGTCGTTGGTGATCACCTGTTGGCACGTCGGCGCGGGGAGGTTGCAGTAGTTCTGCGCTAGGGACGAATGGGAGAGCGCCAGGAGGAAGGCTGCGAGGAGGACAAGGCGAGCCATTTTCGAGGCGGCTGTTGCTCCAGCTGCTGCGCTTGCACGGAAGACTGGTCTCAGTTCTGGTCCCTTTGTTCCACTTGCTTAGGAGCTCAACCAGCTGCTGTGTTCATGGAATTCCGAGGAAAAGATGTGCCAGACGTGGTAAGACACACCAAGCCGCACTCCATTGGATAACGTCGAGAAGGTTTTCACTACTTGACCTCTGCGGGACTCCAAGGGCGAGGAGGTAACCGTTTGATGGCGAGGCCACCTGCAAGCTGCAGACGAGACGAAAGCGCCTATGATTTCAAATGTTCTCTTTGTCCATGAAGCGGGGGAGACCGTCGCTGATTTCCGCTAGTTTCAAAGCAAACCCACAGAATTCGGAATAGGTTGGAGTGTTTGTGCAGGCGGTGCAGAAAAAGTTGCGGTGTGGTGGACGTCGTCAGAGTTAAAACGCAGGCTCAGGTGGTTTCCCATCGTTTCCCTGACGGGGACACACGTGTGGATTGCGCTAAAGGACAAGATAGCGTATTCTTCAGGCGTCGCTCCACAGGACTGCGCTCGTGAGCGGAAGGTCAGAGAGTGGAGGGAGGAGGTTTGTTAGGTAGGAAGAGAAGGTTTTGTTTGGATCAGAAGGCTTCTTCTGTTCTATCGTACAGAAAAGCTGATGGGTTTGCGAACCATCGCGTTGAGGGTCGAGGGGTAGTCAACGAGTACCGACAAAACGGCGTCGCAGTAGTGTGTCCGCCGCCGTCAGCTGTGCGCCTTACGAAGACGGCGGCCATACAGGAGCCTGGTCCAAACTCGACGGGGTACGGGGGCGGAACTCTTAATTGCCCCCATTCTCGTAGACCTGTCATCAGCTTGCTCCCTTTCTGAGGATGAGGACTCACATCACCCCCAGTTTAACGATGTTTACAGAAGGTGGGCAAGAATCATTTGGATGGTCCACGGTTAGAAGTTGTAACGCTGATCAAAACGTGGGTGTTTCACAAATAAGAGGTGCAGATCACGAGATGACTTGAGGAATTGTGACCATTGGAAAGTTTCTAGTTAGAAGTAAGTGTACTTTGATGTAAGGTTTTGGATCTTTCAAGTGCATTGATGAAAAAATGGAATAACTCACGTTCTCTTGTTTTCGAGACATACGCGAGTTCTAAGATTCGCCAGTGGTCAATGATGCCACTACATCTGTGAACCGGTGCGCATAGATCGCAGGATTTTTTACGGTGATCGGCCAAGTGAATTTTTGCACGCTGCCCCGATCTCCACTGTTCCGCTCCCAAAGTTTTCTTGACACATTCAATCACATGTTAACAGGACAACATATGTATCACGAACCGTATCGATGATTCAATATTGTTTTGTCGACTTACCAAAAGTGTTCAACGTTTATTGAACTACGCCTCCATCTTCTCGAAACCCCCAAATTCTCTGCCATATGTCACTAAAAACTAACTCTCATGACGCGAAGTCGCACACGTGAAGCACCCAAGATCAATTTATGTGCCATTCTCTTCCTTCCTATCGTGAATATGTCCTTGACGTATCCAACACACTTATAGAAGTAAAATTGATTCTAAATAAAAAAATTTCAGGTGTCCCAGTTCATCTAGTCATCTTCTACTACGTCTGTGTCCTAAACACGTCGTGACCTCTGGCTTCGTAGCACACGCACCACACTGATGCATGAGATTGGATGTGAAGGTTCCACTCTCTAGAAGAAGACATGACTATGGTCAAGAGAGACACACAGGGGCGTTCGAGGCGGAGACCACGGGTCACGTGGAAGGAAAGGAAACTCATTCTTCTCGTGCAATTTCCACAACCTAAAATGGAAATGTTTTAGGGCGTGCAGGCCTATGCAAAAACGAACATGAGCTCTGTGTGTGAGTGCGATGCAAGGCGGCAAGAATTTGGCTAAGTCTGGAATGCTGAATATAGAAGAACAAGGAGAGTACAAATGATCCCCTAACAGGCTTAAGTAGGGGTGCCGGTAGCAAGCTGCGCCGGGCCCCGTCACCCCCGCTGAACCCAAACGAGTCAGCGGGGAGAACACACTGCATACACCACTAAAATAACAACGGTGGTCTCCTCGAGGCATCGGAACAGCTCTCCGAGTGCCTGGGTCTCGACCGCCGAGAAAATACGAGCAGTGTTAGAAAATATCGAAATCAGCGTCTAGACATCCAAAACAGCTTTCCAAACATCAGAGGCCCTACTACAACCATCGGGTCTCCTCGTCGCACCGGTATAGTGCACCGGGTGCGTGGGTCTCAACCCACTGAGAAAACTCTCCTTCCTCCTGCCAAGCCCACAGGCCTGCCGGAATGCATCGACGGCTTCTCGTCGGCGCTGTCGTAGGTGTTGGAGAATTCTCGTTGCAGTCGGGAGGCCCATCGTGCCGTCACACCCTCCTCTATCATGTACCGTCAATGTGGGTAGATGGATAATGCATCATCATCAGTCGTGACGGGTGGAAACCACACAAACCAACACTCCCCCTGGCCGACATAGCCGTCCATGCGAGAAAAAATGAACGAAGGTATGGAATAGCAACGTCTGCCAAACCACAATCTGCACCCATCAACCACACACACACACACACACACACACACACACACACACACACACTCATCTGCACCCATCTAAGGTCTCCCTCGACACCGGCACATCTCACCAAGTGTCTGGGTCTCGACCATGAGAGGAGTCATGCACACGCGCACAAACTAGTGTAATACACATCATACACATGTCAGACGACAAAATGGTCTCGTGACACTGGCGGTACCAGTGCTCGGGTTTCGATCGCTACAAGCAACCAAACAGGTGTCTGTGTGCCGACCACAATAGCATCATCAATCAACACGTAGGATCACAGAGGGTCTCCTCGTAACACGGGTGCACCTCACCACGTGTCCGGGTCTCGACCACTATGAGCAAACCAACCGGCATGCACATGTCACACATACTATGGCCACACACCAAGACACAGGACCCCATGGTCTCCTCGTGACACTGGTGCAACCGACCAAGTGTCCGTGTCTCGACCAACAGAGTGTGGCTGTAGTTTGCTCATAGCAGAGTATGGACTCCTCGCCATGCATCTCCCATAACGTCGTGTCAGGTCGAGGTCCACACAACACTCCCCATGGGCAGATGAACCTGATGGCGATGTCTTCGACGGTGATGCTGATGCCGTAGCTGAACAGGTCCTGGGCGATGAATCATGTGGTCTCTGCATCATATAGAGATAGCTCCCCCTGTCATGTATGAGTCGGCTCCCTCTCTCAAAGACAAAGTGGTGTCTCCGGCTACGACTCCTCACGTCGCAACTATAGTGGTTTATAGTTGATTGTGAACGATTGCAAGAGTTATGTTTTTCATAGTAGAACTACACGAGACTAGGCAGCCGATGTGATCCTTCCACACTACACACTGCCAGATTTTGACCCGGCATCCCACCTTGAAGGTTTGCCCTGAAAGTGACAGGTGTGGCTTGTGTCTTTGAGCAACGAGGATTGCGAGCGATGCTAAGCTCACCACTCGATTGCTTGTCAACCTGTCGACTCTCACTCACCAACTCGTTCACTTATTACTTTCCATTCTGTGCATGTGATTCTCTCCACGTCATGGCATTGTGACCCTTGTCGTTCTCTTTAGTGAACACCTCTTATCATTCTTCACACTAGTCGTAGCTACCCACAAGTATCAAAGCTTGAGTGAGAGAGAATAGCTTGAATGTGCGATCCTGGCCATGGATATCTCTTACCATCCCCACCACCTCCGTTGTAGCTTTTGTTGCTATGCTTCCACGACTGATGCGGTCTTGCAGCACGTCCATAAACGCGTACGATCTCTCGATCATACATGGACTTTGTCACCCTCGCGAAACATCAGTGAAATCATTGGCGGACTTCGTCACGTCAACTGCCAAGATGCGACATAAGCTTCTATTCCGATCAAGACAGAAACTAAAGTGCCTGTAACAAGAGTCATTGCTACCACTTAGCCAAGCTAGTAGTGCTGCTTGAGCTTGATAGCAGCATCAAGAGCAACAATAGCCACCAAGGGATTGTACCTAAGTCACAAGAACAACAATATCTTTGACGCGTATTGGAGCAAAGATAGCCAATGCACGGTACACTATTGAACAGCAATATCAGCCACAACTGTATCTATAGCCTTAGAATTAGCTCTAGTAGCGATGGCAGCAGCCGGAGCCGCATTTCTTGTCTCGTATTTACTCTGCTAGCGGCACCAGCTGCGGAATTCGAGGTGCAGTAGATCCCTTCTGCCAGTTACAATACCACCAAACATAGTCGCACTTACAATTGCAGTAACAGCAAGAGCAGTAGCGTTGTTACTCACATTTGTAGTCTCAGCAACAGCAACAGTAATCACTGTTGTAGCCATTCAGACTTTAAAGCTTGCTACTACTACAATTGCAGCCTTGGTCATTGGTGAAGCACCTCCAACAAGTATGGCAGCCAAACTGTTGGACTCCTCGTCGCGGCCACCGTAGTAGCACCTTCTACAACTATGTTTCTAGCGCTAGTAACAGTAGCACCCACTGTATTCCCACTCGGATTTCTAGTCGTACAAGCTCTATAGAGTCGACACTTGGTGCAATAAAAACAACAACTATAGTAACTGAGGCTTTGCAACTTCTTCCTCGATAGGAGCAATAGCAGCAGCAGCAGCAAAAACAGTGATAACAACTATAGCGACAACACACCATTACACTTTGCTTTTGCGCATAACCCATCATCACACAGCAGGCAATGGTACCACAATGGTGGTGCCACTAGTCCTACTGGTCGACTGAAATGGAAACTACACTAAGTGCAGGTTGGGGCAGTGGCGGTGTTGATGCAGCGTACAGGCTTCCACGCAAGTTGCTTAGTCAGCTGCCCCCTCAGTCTACTGCTCTAGAGTCTAAGTCTGAGTGCTCTGGATTTGTTCCTCAGAAACGCGCGCGCCAGTGTTAGCGGCAAAAAAACTCGAACTGATTGGAAGTGAAGAATGAACAACAATGGGAGACCCCTCCAAGTTCTAGCTCCCACCCACTAGTGTAGAACTTGTTACTCAGCTAACCAGCTAATCAGAAAAAAAGTCCTGGATCTATTTTCTGGCATGCATGGTTTTCTCGATGAGCCCTGCCTGACGCCTGACAGCCCAAAACCTGGGCGTCGTCCGTTTTGCCTCAAAACTCGACCACACCATAATGCCGAAGCTGCGAACGCATTCGTGCGGCCAAAATCAGCTAGAAAAACAGCAGCAAAGAGTTATGGCTACCCAAACCCAGGCAGTACCTACAACGGTCCATGACGTCAAACAGTGACATGCAGTAAGAGACATGGGCCCTAGGCACAGGACGATGCTGCAGACGCAATGGCACAGTCAGAACTAGCGCTGGGTGCATGCAGACAACATCTGCGGTGGCACTGACCGCCGGCTGCCTGACTGCCAAGGAGGCCTGCCGATGGAGCTGAGCACGTTGCCGGAGGGAGGAAGCTTCAGCGAATTGCAAGTAGGCCTCAGCGTGGGTCGGCTCCACCGGACGACACTCTAGTAGTGTCAGTATCACCGTCAGTCATCTGAATACCGATGTACACAAACAGGGAGGACACAACAGAGCACATTGAGAGATGCGTAAAAACCAATACTCACTGATCACTCACAGGCGTAGTGCACATGTGCGGGCAGAGACAAAGTCAAGAACCAGACTCCCCCATGGCACGCAGAGACGCATGCAGGGATAATGAGAGACTCACGGACACATGCCAACTGAACTCATAACCTTCTTGAACGTGTCATGTTTCAGTGTCTTGGTCAAGAAGCCAGCAAGACGCCGTGGTGTCTCAACCCACACAATGCTGACACTACCCTCATGCAACAATGAATGCACATAGTGGTATTCAACGTTGATGTGCTTTGTGCGTGTGTGATGCATGCCGTCATTGTCGGTGATGGCCATATCGCTTTCATTGTCACAATGCAACGTGATGGATGCGACAGACTGACCCAACTTGGACAACAGACGATGCAACCACACACTATCGCATGCACTTGAGCCAAGGGCCACGTACTCAACCTCAACAGTATTGTGTGGAATGCACCCTTGCTTGCCACTACGCCAGGACATAGACGTGTCGCTGATCAGAAAGATCCAGCCTGTGCGACTCTTACCGTCTGGACAATCGGCCAAGTCACTGTCAGTGTAGTCTAACGCGACAACAGATGGCTGGCGGCGGAACATGAGACCTTGCAGAGGAGTCGATACGACATAGCGCAATACTCGGATCGCGGCCTCGAAGTGGAGGTGACGCGACTCCTAAAAAAACTGAGCCAGGAGGTTGACAGCGAACGCGATGTCTGGGCGTGTCGTCGTCGCCAGGAACATCAGTGACCCAATGATTCGTAGATACGTGGTCATGTGAAGTGGCTCCCCCACAATGGCTGGGTCAGGACTCTTCAGCTTTACCTGGCCAATTAGGTGACATGTGTGAAGATGCGCTGGGCACGAGGGGCAGGTCCTCGGCAAAGCGAGTGGACAGGGTTTGCACATAGGCAGCCTGGTGGACATGTAGGATGCCCTGGGAGCGATCATGCTTGAGTCCATGCCTAGGAAGACTCGGGCAGACCTGAGATCCTTCATCTAGTAGGCGGTGTGCAACAGGTCCTTGACATGCTGGACGGCAGCCATGTTAGGCGATGGAATGAGGAGATTGTCCACATAGACTAGGACAGCGGCAAGGGTATAGCCTTACGGGTTGAGGAACAGTGCGGTGTCAACGGTACTGCGCTTAAGGCTGCCGCGAAGGAGCGTGCTGCTGATCTCCTGGTTCAAGCACCGAGGCGATTGCTTCAGAACGTAGAGGGCTTCCGCAGCCGCTAGACTCTCCTAGTGCCATCGTCAAAGCTTGGAGGCTGCACCATGTAGAGCTCCCCACCCTCCAACAAACCATGGAGAAAGGCGTTGCTCACGTCCATCTAATGCAGCTCCCACCCATGTTGGGCAACCAGACTGAAGAGAGCCCGGCTCATGGAGAATCGTCCAACTTGGGCAAAGATCTTGTCGTAATCGACCCCAGGGACCTGAGCAAACCCCTTGGCTGTGAGGCGGGCCTTGAACTTGTCCAAAGACCTGTCGGGCTTCCATTTGTGCCGAAAAACCCACTTGGCACCGATGGCCCTCCGTCCTGGAGGGAGGTCAATGAGGTCATACACGTGGTGCTGTCGAATAGCAGCGAGCTTGTCAGCGTAGACAACATCCTAGTGTGTAGCCTCAGGAGAGGCTTGAGCCTCGTGTAGGATGGCTGGGTCCTCCGAGCGTGTTATGGAGCGGACTGAGAGAGCGTGGACATCTCAAGCTCCAAGTGGGATGTGTGCAAGTACAGCCATGACAGCATGCGGATGCTCGTGATGAAGCATGGCGGAGCCCAGTGTAGAGCCACGGTGAAGGTCTGCAATGATAGCCGCAGTGGTCACACCAAGAGCCTTGGTGCCAGGATCCCCACTCACAACCGTAGGAGTGGAAGAGACACAAGGAGCGTCAGGGGGCCGAGATGCCACAGGGCAAGGTGCTGTAATCTGCGCGCTCACTGACGGCCTGGGTCAATGACTGCCGCCTGGACCACGCGTGTAGAGTGGTTGGGCAGGAGATGGCGTTGATGTGCCACCCGGAAGCGGCAGGACGGAGGACAGACTCACCACTCCCCCGCGTGACGGGAGGGACACTGACGAGTCGGAGCAAATGAGATAACGCAAAAACAGCTCCTCAAAGAAGAGGGCATCGCCGGACTCGACGATGCAGTATTAGGAGGGATCCCAGAAGCGCCAGGGCTTGGACTGATGAGTGACATTGAGAAAGGTGCAAGGACGCCCGCGAGGGGCGAGCTTGTCGCCCTACTGCGGGGCGGGTAGCCACACAATGGCCACGCAACACCACACGTGAGTAGGGCGGATGTCGGCTCGCTGATTGCACCAGTGCTGGTACGGCGTGGACTGGCGGGGAAGGGGTCCGTGAGGAATCCGGTTCCATACCCATGTCATGTATGCCATGGCTTCAAAGTGAAAGCCGATGTATGGTTAATCGGGGTCTTTTTGTACACTGTTAGATGGGTGTATAAGTACCTACGTCAGAAGGTAGTTTCCTAGAAGGTTACAAGGATTCTAATAGTTTTTGGCATACAAGACCATATGTGTGGTGGAAGTTGCGAGACGTACACTAGTGTACGTCTTGCGACTTCCGGGAAACTCTCTCACAAGAGTTTATTGGTGTGTTTTTGTCGTACCCCTCCACATACACCGCCTCATACATTCGCCTCATACACTTTTCCGTATTTGAGGGGGGGTGAAATGGATCCGTCGACATCGCTCGGACCATCCCCTCCCCCTCCGGATTGCATATGTTGAGTGTATGAGGGAGTGTATGTGGTGGAAGCCGTGAGACGTACACTAGTGTACGTTTCGCAACTTCCGGGAAACTCTCTCACAAGAGTTCATTAGTGTATTTGTTTCGTACTCCCTTACATACAACGCCTCATACACTCGCCTTACACACTTTCCCGTATTTGGCGGGGGGGAGGTTGATCCGTCGACATCGCTTGGTCCATCCCCCCTCCCCCAGATTGTGTATGGTGAGTGTATGAGTGAGTGTATGTGGTGGAAGTCATGAGACGTATACTAGTGTACGTCTCGTGACTTCCATGAAATTCTCTCACAAGAGTTCATCGACGGATTAGTCCCCCCCCCTCCCGGATTGCAGATGACGAGTGTATGAGGGAGTGTATGTGGTTGAAGTCACAAGACGTACACTAGTGTATGTCTTGTAACCTTTGGGAAAATCTCTCACAGGAGTTCATTGGTGTATTTTTTTCGTACCCCCCCCACATACACCACCTCATACACTTTCCCATAATGGGGGGGAAGGAGACTGACCAGTAGTCATCTCTCGGTCCACTCCCCCTCCCAGATTGTATATGGTGAGTGTATGAGTGAGTGTATGTGGTGGAAGTCGCAAGATGTACACTAGTGTACGTCTCGCGACTTCCGGGAAATTCTTTCACAAGAGTTCATTAGTGTTTTTTTTTGGTAACCCTCCACATACACCGCCTCATACACTTTCCCGTCTTGGGGGGGTGGGAGACTGATCCGTCGACATTGCTCGGTCCATCCCCCCCTCCCCCCCCCGACTGTATATGGTGAGTGTATGAGTGAGTGTATGTGGTGGAAGTCACGAGACGTACACTAGTGTACGTCTTGCGACTTCCGGGAAACTCTCTTACAAGAGTTCATTAGTGTATTGTTTTGTACCCCCCCACATACACCACCTCATACACTTGCCTCATACACTTTCTCGTATTGGGAGGGGGGGGAGACTGATCCGTCGACATCGTTCGGTCCATCTCCCCCTCCCTTCCCAGATTGTGTATGGTGAGTGTATGAGTGAGTGTATGTGGTGGAAGTCACAAACCGTACACTTGTGTACAACTCACGACTTTCGGGGAACTCTCTCACGAGAGTACACTAGTGTATATTCGGTATAGGACATTGATTGAAAAGACCCTCGCGGCCCACACAACTTGATTCATGGTGCGCAAAGACAACTGGACAGTGATTGGTAAGTAAAGGTTGAACAAAAATGACGAGGTAGGAAAGTAGGCACATATTAGGTCACTTAATCTTCCACCATCTGTTTTCATTACAGTAAACGAAACATTCGAAACATAGTTGTTTCTAGGAAATAGACAATTGTTGAAGGGAAAATTATATGAATGTTCCTAGGATATCCACACAGCATGTATACAGTAAAATGAGTGTACAATTCACGGGTGATTGGTCATAAATGCAGAAGCCATCAGAGAGACCAGACTCAATCCACATGGTGTAGACGGCATCGGCCATGGTACGGTTCTATCTCTCGAAGACGTCGTTCTTGGCAGGCGTGTAGGGTGCAGACATCTCGTGGTGGATGTCGTGGGAGGCAAGGAACGTTGTGGTCTCGTCCATGTACTCACCACCGCGATCGGAGTAAAAGCGGTGAAGAGGTCGACCACACTCACGCTCTCCAAGGACAAGCCAGTCTTGAATGGTACGAGCGACATCGCTCTTCTGTCGAGGGTAGAAGACCCAGCGGTAGCGAGAGTTGTCATCAGTAAGGGTGAGGAAGCAGCAGCCATGCTCTCTGACGGACTCGGTGGGGAGAGGACCCATGACGTCTAAATGGACTAGGTCGAGAGGGACGGACACACGGGAGGAGGAAAAAGGGTATGTGGACTGATAAATTTTTCCTTGAGCGCAATCAACGCACTCCGTGGGGTACCGCAAAGGGAAAGTCTCTGGGCGAAGGCCCTTGGATGGCTGGGTGCAGAGCATGCTGTCGACGAAAGCAGAGTGGACGTGGCAAAGGCGACGGTGCTAGAGACGGGTGTTCTATGGAGAAAGCATGCTTGTGACAAGCACATGGCCTCCAGTGTCCGACGAGGAGGCGACAGAAGGAGAGGAAGACAGACGAGGCATGTGCCACAGGTTGCCACTGGCGGTGGCGTGGAGAACGACAAGACCAGATGGATGCCAGGACACAGTGCCAACACCACGCGAGTGCATAACGTCCATGCTCATGTGGTGAAGGGTAGTAACAGACAGGAGGCTGAGCTCAAGACCAGGGACGAAAAGGACATCAGTTAGAAAGACATCTCCGGCAGGACTACGAGAACAAATGACACCAACGCCGCAGACAGGTAACACCTTTTTGGAACCCGTTCGGACATCGGAGACATCGCCAACAGGACCAATCATACTAAAGGTCTCGCAAGAGGTTGTCATGTGATGCGTGGCCTTGGATAATCGAGGTCTCGGCCGGGTCCGGGACCGGAGTCGCCATATCGCTAACAGTCACATGGCAGCAAGCAAGAGACGTGGACGCGGTGGAAGGGTACACAAACGGAGACTGCCAATCATCAAGTCATGCGACGTCGTCACGTAGATGGACAGGGGAGGGAACAGGGGACGGTGAGACAGACGAGGAGGTAGGAAACAATTGCAGCTCAGTCTCAGTCATGCAGGGTGAGGGGGTCAAGCACGAGGTGACGCAACTCACACTTCCTTGGGTGGGAGGGCGAGGCAGGCCAAGCTGGAGCACAATAAAGCACTCCAAGTGTCACTGACCTGTGGACAACCCGAAAGTGTAGACGGAGTGCGGTGTGATGCCGCCGGAGCCCGGAAAGAAGGAAGAATGCCCCGGTGGGTGGAACGACGGTGCCGACGGCTACGGATGATGTTGCTGAGGAGCTGGCATCTTTGGGAACGGGGTCGCGGACGGAGGAGTGGAGTTGTCAAACGGGGTCGAGGCGTCAGAGGAAGAGACAGTGACGGCGGCGGAGGCGCTCCCATTGGTGATGCGTGATGGCGACGACGTGAGCCTCGTCCGTCAGTAGCGGGCACATGTACCACCGGTGCTCTGGCTTGCCACAGTTGTGGTAGACTGAACTAGTTTTACTAGACCCAGTCGATTTTTGCTATTGCTATTGTTGCTAACCCTTGCCCTTTTTGTTTCTACGCTTCTTCTTTCCCAGTGACGAGGAGCTGGTGGAAGTTATTGCTACGGTGGAGGCGAAGGCCACGGAGGCGAAGGTGGGTGAGGCGAGGGCCTCTGTGCGGTGGAGGCGGGACTCCAGAGGAGCTTCCACAATCCTGAGGAAGAGCTTGTATGCCCAGTGCATGAGGGTGCCCTAAGCCGCCATCGTGGAGAGAACCTCCTGGGAGTAGTGGACAAAGACGTCCGCGAATGCGTCGGTGGCACCGCGCTTCATGATGAGGAGCGCGGCGAGAGGGGGTGCAGCATAGGTGCCAAGGCGACGGAGGATGTCCTCAGCCCGCTGCCAATAGACAGTGACTGTCTCGGTCTCCCCCATGTGTAGGGCGTTGAACTCCCGAAGCAGACGGCTGGTCTCAGCCTCCCTGGATAGACAATGGGGACGCGTAAGGAAATGCCATGCGGCAACGGGATCTGGTGTCTTGCCAGAGGTGAAGTCGCCGAGGAAGGGCTCTAGGGCTAGGCGGGACGCTGGAGGAGCGACGGGGACGAGAGAGCGTGCGGCACGACCAGCGTCATAGAGCTGGTCAGCTTTGGTGGAGTCATACGGAAGGGTGTAGTGCACCCACAAGCCCTCACCCTACGCCCCGATGCGGAAGTTGAGCTCCCATCTCAGGAACTACTCGCCGGCCTGGAGCGGTGGGGGCGGCGCCTCAAAGTCCTTGGGCCTGCGGCCGGCACCCAGAGTGGAGCCAAGGACTGAGGTCACAATTTCCCACTGGTGTTGAGTCTGCAGCTACGCAAGGTAATGCGTAGCTGCAGACACGGCAGAGCTTTCATGCCCAGGAGGGATGAAAGGCGATGGAGTACTGGGATGACTCTGGGAGGCCGAAGGATTCATTGCTGCAAGCTGCTACGTCAGAGCGGCAAGCTGTTGCTGGATGGCGGCTAGGGGGTTGGAGGCATCGGCGGCGGAGCCTATGGATTTCTGCTGCTGTTGCCGCCGCTGGTGCTGCTGCTGTTGTAGCTACTGTAGCTGCTAAAAGAAAAAGGGGGGGTATTCCCTTTCGGGATCCCCCCAATGGAGGAGGACCCCTCCCTAATTGGGCTGTTAGCCATGGGTGTTGGTGCCCCCTTTTGTGTGTGTTTTATTGTTTTTTTCTCTTTTGTGTACTATTGATGTCAAAAGTGACGTCAGCCTAGAATGGCTGACGTAAGCAGCTGCTGCTTGCGTTAGCTGTTGCTGATGCTATGGAGTTTCTTCCCCCCACTCTCTACCTTCCTTTTTAGTGTTGATGACGTTAGCAGTGACATCAGCAGTAACGTCAGCTGAAGGCTGCTGACGTCAGTAGCGGTCGTTACTGGAGTCGTTGTTGTGTGGCTGTAGCCACTACTGCTAGTGCTGTTGCTGCTGCAGATCTGCTGTTGTAGCTGCTGCTATGGCTGCTGCTGCTACTACTGCGGTTGTTGGTGCAGCTACGGCGGCTACAGCAGTTGCAGATGCTACTACTGCTGTTGCAGCTGCTGCTATAGTTGCTGTTGCTTCTGTAGCATTGCAACAACTTTTGCTGCTATTGCTGCTGCTGCAGCTGCTACTACTACAGGAGTGTTGGAATTGCTGTTGCTATTGCTGCTGCTACTACAGCTGTTGCGGCTGGTGTTGCAACTGTTGTTGCTGCTGTTGCTACTGGTGCTGTAGCTCTTGCTACTGCTGCTAAGCTACTGTTGACAGGGTGGCGGGTTTTTTGACTCTTCGTTTTTTTTTCTTCTCTTTTTTGCTCGTCTTAGTGAGCTTACTGCTCACTGTGAGCAGCGAGCCACGAGTAGTGAGCTTGCTACTCGCTGGTGCCTGCTTGCTGCTTGCTGCGAGCAGCGAGCTTGCTGTTAGAAGTAAGTTGCTAAGAACAAGCTCGCTACTCGTTGTGAGCAGTGGGCTGCAGACAACTGCAGCTGCTATTGCTACTGTTTCTACTACTGCTCGCTACAGCTGCCGTTGCTCGCTATTGTTGCTCGTTGCTGATGCTGCTCGCTGCAGCTGCTGTTGCTCATTGTAGCTGCTGCTACTCGCTACTGCTGCTACTCGCTTCTGCTGCTGCTCGCTGCAGCTATTGTTGTTGCTGCTGCTAGTGCTGTTGCTCACTGCCGCTGCTGCTGGCTATTGCCGCTGTTGTTGTGGGCTGCTGCTGTTGCAAGCTACTGCTGCTAAACTACTTGCTGTTGCTTCAAGTTGATGTTGCTGCTACTGCGGGCTGCTGCTACCAGCCACTCCACGTGGATGATGTCGCCACGTGCGTCGTCGCCAGCAAGCGCCTGACGTGGCCTACCACTCACCTCCTCGCGCCTAGCGTAGGGGTCAGTGCTGCCAGAAAAAATCTGATAGCATTTCCCTTGACCCACTGTGGGAAAAACTCTGATGCCGCCACCAGGCAGGTCAATGCTGTCGGAAAAAATACGATAGCATTTCCCCTGCACTGGTGTGTATGGGGGGTCCGATCTGGCTCTGATACCAAAATGGAAACTATACTAGAGCACAGGTTGGGGTAGTGGCGGTTTTGATGCAGCGTGCGTGCTTCCACGCCAGTTGCTTAGTCAGCTGCCCCCCTCAGTGTGTTGCTTTAGAGTCTAAGTCTGAGTGCTCTGGATTTGTTGCTCAGAAACGCGCGCGCCAGTGTTAGCATCAGAAAGCAGTTGAAAACTGAAAGTAACTGATTAGGAGTGAAGAATGAACAACAATGGGAGACCCCTCCAAGTTCTAGCTCCCACCCACTAGTGCAGAACTTGTTACTCAGCTAACTAGCCAATCAGAAAATAGTATTAGATCTATTTTCTGGCAGGCAGGGTTTTCTCGGTGAGCCCTGCCAGACGCCTGAGAGCCCAAAACCCGGGTGTTGTCCATTTTGCCTGAAAACTGGACCATACCATAATGCCAATGCCACAAACACAGTCGTGTGGTCTAAATCAGCTAGAAAATTAGCAGCAAAGAGTGATGACTACCTGAACCCAGGCACTGCCTACGATAGTCCATGACGTCGAACAGTGACACGCAGTAAGAGACATGGGCCCTAGGCAGAGGACGACGCTGTAGATGCAATGGCACAGTCAGAACTAGCATTGGGTGCATGCAAACAGCATCTGCGATGGCAGTGACCGCAGGCGGCCCGATAGCCGAGGAGGCCTGCCAATGGAGCTGAGCACGTCGCGGGAGGGAGGAAGCTTCAGCGAACTGCGAGTAGGCCTCAGCGTGCGTCGGCTCCACCGGACGACACTCCAGCAGCGTCGAGTCTCGCCGTCAGTCATCTGCACGCCGATGTACACAAGCCGGGAGGACACAACAGAGCACAATGAGAGATGCGCAAAAACCAACATACCAAAAGATACCCAACGCGATAGGGCTAGGTGCTTACTATGAGTGACGGAAAACACACCACCAATTGTGCCAACATCGATGCGTGAACAATGAGTCTGAGTCTGAGTCTCCCTTAGTGGAATCAGCATAGCCAACTTGTCCAAATCTGAAAACTTTCTCTGCCCTATCTCTAGAGGGAGACCCATAGTCACACAACACAACCAAGGAAGAGGTCATTGTAGCTCATTTTTGTGCAGCAATCGGTCGAGATATTGTTGCTCTTGCAAGTACACGGACTCCTACGACCTTGGTTGTCATTAAAACAATGAAGCAGCCATAGCTACATACGTAACAGTAGCTACAACATCGCGCATCCCTATCTCAACATCACCAAGACGTGCAATTGAGGCCTACAACAATGCTACAGGTGTCATGGGATCCATCGCGGTAGTAGTTGTAGATTTTGGCACAAAGATTTATGCAGACACATCCGCCATCATATCTCCTACCACATATGAAAAATCAGCCATAGCAGCGACCGCAACTGCCTTCAGCATGTCAACCGCAATGACTTCCGTCGTCACTTTTGTAGCATTAGCTCAATATTTCTCCAGCCTCGTCACTGCCATCATATCAGTCGTTGCCGTCTTCGCCACCATGCATGAAGCACTCATAAAAGGCACACTTACCCTAGTAATTTAGTGCTGATTTTACCATCTCCATTCTCTCTACGAATACGACTACTACCGTTCCTCTGCTTCTTGCATTTTTGAGTAGTCCATCCCCTTGCGGAGCCTCATGAGCTACTTCCCTTGTTCCTTGTGGTGCTCTGTCTCTGTTCTACTTGCGGTAGCTCGTCTTCTATGTATCAAAATGGGCTGTCCTGCAACAATCTCACCACATGCTTTGGACACTCCTATTTCTTCCACGCCCAATGGGATAGGAACACTATGCCAAAATCTTTCCGGCAATGCCCTCAAATCATCACCATACTCTATGATAACAAATCAGTCATAGCGTCCCTATAATGCCAACGGGCCCTCGTTTCCTACGCTCACCAAGAGGCTAAAGGTAGCCTTATATTTTTATTTTAGCCTTAAAACACAATAACATTGCGTTTGCTTATGAGGTAGCCACCATTGTGCTCAAATGCCTCCCTACTGCCTCCATTGTCCCACCCACTGGTGTCAATCCTGGCACCAGTGTCAGCGGACCTTCCACTCCTTTTGCTGCTAGCACCTCTGCATCTATCCCAACCAGCAACCCGTTGTCACTACTTCTCCCGCTACGCCGTGTCAGCATGACTTCTCCTCCCAACAACAGGTGCTCACCACTGGACATTTGTTCTCCTCTGGGAATGTGCATTTCAGTATATGGCACAAGGAGAGCAGCTGTTGGAGGATTAATTCTTAGTTTTTCCTCCATTCTCATCTATCGCTACGAAGTCCACCCGTGCTGTCCGTGCCCTCATTACCACTGAAGCTCGGGTGCTCGTTGATGATTTTGACACCTTCAATGCCAACCCTGCCGTCTAGCATCTAGCTGGCCCTTGTGGCACCTATGCCATACTTTGGCACCACACCAATGTCACTGGACAGGCTTCTTTGAGTACGCTCACTGTCCAGATCAATATGCCTACTTGGCTCCAAGCATTAAGCTCCTTCGTGAGCCTTGCAATACTGTGCCTTGTCAGATCTTTGTTTTCCTCACCATGGTCAATGAACTCATCCCCGAGTCATCTGACCTCTTTTTTGACGCAAAAGGGAATGAGATGTAGCGTCTCGCCTCCCAGTCTATTGCACCAAACTCTTTACTTGGTGCTTGAGCGATTTGGGACTTCATTGCCAAGCACCTCGTTACCTGGTGGAATAGTCTCCAAAATATGTGACTTCATTGCTTCGCTATCACTTGGATTGTGACCCTCACTCCTGCCACCTCATCTAGTTATTCTTTTTCCCGTCCCCTTCCTCTTCCTCTTTTCCTCTACCTCCAAAACTAGCAACCTTGCTTCATAGGATGGCGGGAAGGGCAAGGATAAAAACAAGGATACTGTATCCTTCTTCCTCATCCATGGCGCATTCTTGTGCTAGAACTTTGGATCCACCAAGCACTCAACCCAAATGTGTCCCACTCCTTCAGGCAGCCTTTGTCTGGCCTGCGTCATGTGTGCTCACTAGGCGCATTCTTTCGTGTCCTACACAGTAGCCTCCGTCTCCAGCACCAACACTCCTCGGTCTTCCTCCATCACCTCAATCCACTACTGTGGTTTTCTCTCCTCCTCCGCCAGCTCCATACCCCAAGGGTTGGCCACCCACGTATGATTCTCCTGGCTATGCTTGGCCTCTTTTCTCTGCCTACACTGCACCACCGTTTTTTCCTGCCTCCTTTGGTACATTCACCTTGGCCCGGCACCATCTGTTGATGGTGAACTTGAGCATCAATTAGAGCAGTACCTCCTCCAGCTTCTTTTCCTTCACAATGGGGGAGGTGAGTGTGTTACGACGCTGGCTAGAGGTCCTTTGTGTAAGAATAAAAAGAAACTTCATGGAGACATCCCCTTCATGTCTTGGGTTCATTGAATGGCTCTATTCCGTGGCTAGAAGAGAAATAATGGGGCTTCCTTTGCCGTGTCTCTCTGCCTCTTCTCCGTCTGTTCCCGTGATGAACTCTCTAAGTACCATTGGGACTTGTGGTGTTCTACCCCTTATGTGTATCTTGAGTAGCTTCTGGATTCTTGACTCCGAATTCACCCATCACATGACATCTGTGTGCTCCTCATTTGTCTCTTCATGCCTTGCCAGGTCTTTCCACTTTGTTCATGTTGGGTTGAGTGAGTTGCTCCCTATCCAGGGTATTGGTGTCATGCACTTTATTCACCCCAATGATGCTCTGTTTCTGCCTGATGTGTTGTATGGGCCTTCTTTGGACCTCAACTTACTCTTGGTGCCATCTCTCGACGATCAAGGTATGGACAAAACTAACAACCGTATTATGGACACTGTATATCTGCACCCCTCTGGGCGTGTTGTCTTGCGTGGCAAGAAGTATGACAGTGCCAACGACACTGGTCAAGGCTTGGAGCTTCCTTGACTATAAAATCTGACTATGGATTTAGAATCTACAACTATGCACTTTGACTCAAGAACGGGGTCGCTCCATCAAGAATTGAGGAAGTTACGCCCGGCCAAAGGTTGGACCGGCGGAGGGCAAAACAGGTGACGGGAATTCATCTCCAAGGACCAAGGCTCGACCCTAGGAATTCATCTCCAAGGACCAGGTGAACTCCTCGTGGAAGGAGTTCACGGAGGCGTTCATCAAGCGCTTCACTATGAGTGATGTGAGGAACAACACGCGCACCTCGCTGCGTCGGCTTCACCAAACTGGCGGCGTTGCCGACTACACCTGCAGGTTTGGTGAGATTGCTGCCGACTATGGATTTGACTACCATGAATTATGCTTCAACTACATCAACGACCTCAAGAACAATACCCACATTGTGACGGTGATATACGGCCTCAACGATGACCTGCCGGGTATGATAACAGCAACATAACGGTAGGACTCTCACGTGCAACAGGCTCATGCCAACTGCCACAACTGTTAAAGAAACACATATGGTTCTCTATGTTCTAAATGATAGTTCAAATGGCAAATGCAACACATCTCAAGATGTGTTGATTTCAAGATTGACAAAGTTGTTCCAAGGTTGAACTGGTACGTGGACATCTTGCCATCTCTCATTTGAGAACGATTCTTCAATTAGGTTGCTTCACCCTTACATGAATGTAACTTCCCACACATCTTGCTAATGCCACCGTAAGTCATTGGGTGATCTCTGCATTTCTCTGTTATGTCCAAAGACTCCTTGTGTCAAACGGCGGACATCATCTGTCGAACAGCTTGTCGCCGTTCAGGCTCCATCGTCATTCAGGTGACCTTGTTTCGGTGTGTTGCTCTTTAGGCTTCGTTGCCTGTTTTCCATGCTAAGTGTTGAAAAACTGGTGGTTCCATCGGGACCAGTCGCTTAGCCGCCATGCTAGACGATGATGAACATCATTTTCAGGACACCCGCTCTGCCACTTTCAATGAGAACACTAGGGATGATGAGGTATGTGACGGAGGTAAATCTATCAATGACAAGAAGAAAAAGTGCAATGCTTTTGTATGGCAGTTTTTCAAAAATACCGAAAAGATCTGAAATGCGTTGACTGAAAAACATGCCTCAAGGACTACAATTTCAAGAAAGGGAACATGACTGCTATGCGCAAGCATCTACGCCTCACCCACCCGAAACTGTTTACCTACTTAAGGAGCTCGAGGTCACAACTGCTCTGCAACTTGCAATAGCCAACGAGGTTACTGAAACAATTGAAGCAATCAGAGCCAAGCCTAAAGCCGTTGATTGAACGGGTGGTGGCTGAGATGGGTGTTGCTTTCAACAACTGGTGTTTTTTCGCTTTTTGTGGAAGCATGTCATTTAAAACAAATGCCAGTTCCTTGTAAATGGAGAGTGTCTGGCTTGACAAGGCATTCCAGCACTGCAATCCCATGGCCAAGTTGCCAGTCTGCATCACCATTACACGCGGCATCACCACACGTGCAGAAGCACTTTGCAAAAGGCTGCTCAAGCTGCTCATCGAAGTAACTTCAGCCATTAGTTTCTCAACTGATGGCTGGAAATCCGACGTGAACATGAAGTACGTTGGAGTCACGATGCAACTGGGTTTTCGACTTTAAGGTGAAAAGCATAGCTCTGTCATTCCCTGTTGTCTCAGACTCTCCAACACCACAGAACATTAATGAAGTATTTCTGGAAGCACTGAAGGAATGGGGAGTGTGGGACTGTTTTTTTTTCATCACGGTAGACAACAATGTCACCAAAAATGCCATGATTGTCCAACACCTCATTCCCTCTGGCTGTGATATTGAGAAGGCGGGACACATTCGGTATCTGTGCCATATCATGAACTTGGTTATGGATGACTTGCTTTAGAATGTCATCTCCAAGGCCTGGTCTAAGGCAGCCTTTGCAACCCACAGCACACCGAGGGAGCAATCCCTCGTCATAGCTTGCTCGGGTGCATGTGTGCAGTACCTCTCTATCCACCATGACATAGAGACAACGTGGAACTCGACACTCGAGATGTGCAGCCAAGTATTGCTCCTCCGCCAAGTCCTTGTACCTTGGTTGACAAATCACGGCAGAGATGGGACGTTGTTGACACCCTCGAGTGATCACTGGACCACCACTTTACTGCTCACTCTCAAACTCAAGCCTTACAAGTCATACACCGATTACATCAACGGTTCAAAGTACTCGACGCTCATTCTGGTCATACCATTCTTGAAATCATGATGATGAAGATGAGTGGATGGCATATGTGCTGGATCAGCACTGACAAGAAGTAGAAGCGGAGGGCGGCCACAGGTAGGCTGAACATGAATAGCACGTGCTGGCAGAAAAATGCCCCAGCTTGGAAGATAGCGGCCAGAATGCTCCTTTGGCAGCAGCCACAGTTCCACCTGCACCAGAGCCGCGTCAGCAAAGCCCTCGGGTGTTACACTAGTGACAAGAGGATGATGAGTTTCTGGAAGGAGCTTTGGAAAATTCGGTGGAGGACATTTTTTCCCCGTGAGTGCCAGCTTCTTCTCTTGACGAATCTCCTCCAACCACGTTGGAGGGAGAGGTGGAAAAAACTGCCGGTCAAGGAGCTACACTACAGCATCCTACTACACTACCAAAATAGAAAAGCAA
>SZWC01006937.1:94903-111140 GCA_023375785.1 Penium margaritaceum | reverse complement strand
CTCTCCCTCTCTCTCTCTCTCTCTCTCTCTCTCTCTCTTTCTTTCTGTCTCTCTCACTGACCTTTTAGTTTCTTTTTTCCCACCATTCTGGCTGTTGTTGCACGCTGACGTGTCGGGGGGCGCCATCTTCCAAGTGGTCACGCTGACGTGTCGGAGGAGAGGAGCAGTTGTGCTGGAACGACATAGTGCGGAGATTATCCCTAGCGCTCTCCGTTTGTAGCTGGATGTGGTCAGCGTTTGCAAACTTTTATTTTGTGCACGAAACCAAAGATGAAAGACATGAACAGGGTATTCGCCCAAGCCACTGGAAATGATAGAACTGTTTATGAGCCATCTTTTTTTTTGGGAATAAATCCAAGGAACTCTAGGTTTTTCTGTGCTCCACTGTTCTGTGCTGTGCTGTGCTGTGCTGTGCTGTGCTGTGCTGTGCTGTGCTGTGCTGTGCTGTGTTGTGTTGTGATGTGCTGCACTGTCCTGTGCTGTGCTGTGCTGTGCTGTGCTGTGCTGTGCTGAGCTAGGCTGTGCTGTGCTGAGCTAGGCTGTACTGAGCTGTTCTCTGCTGTGCTTCGCTGTGCTGTGATTTGCCGTCTGTGCTTTGCTGTGCTGTGATGTGCAGTTCTATGTTGTGCGGTAAAAAGTGAAACAAAAGTTTTGAAACCAAAAGGAATGACCGTACGAATGGGGGTTTACGCCTACCCAGGCCCATACGAATGTCATGTTTAGGGATAGTGTGGGCCCCTCTGGTAGTAAAAAAAAAATAAAAGAAAGATCGAGTCCATGCTCCCATTTTCTTGTGCGCAGGTAAAGCCTATTTGGCGGCTCAAAGAAGCAGCAGCAACAGCAGCTGCAGCAGCAAGAGTAGCTGCAGCAGCAACTGGAGCTGCAGCAGCAACAGTAGCTGCAGCATGAGCCACTCACGTTAGCCTTTTGACAGCCCGTTCCACCGTTTCCCTCCCGGCGTTCCACTCCCAAGCTTTGCGCTCGCTCACTCCCGTCCTGAGCGACACGTTCGGATTCTCGAATTAGAGAGCAGGCCTTCACTCCACCATCGAAACGTGTCAGCGGCCGAAGGTGTGCCTGAAGAGAGGTGCGGCTGAAGTGGTGTGGCTGAAGTGGTGCGGCTGAAGTGGTGCGGCTGAAGTGGTGCGGCTGAAGTGGTGCGGCTGAAGTGGTGCGGCTGAAGTGGTGCGGCTGAAGTGGTGCGCCTGAAGTGGTTCGGCTGAAGTGGTGCGGCTGAAGTGGTGCGGCTGAAGTGGTGCGGCTGAAGTGGTGCGGCTGAAGTGCTGCGGCTGAAGTGGTGTTGCAGCTGAACTGGTGTTGCGTCTGAACTGGTGCAGCCGAAAGGGGTGCATCCGAAAGGGGTGCAGCCGAAAGGGGTGCAGCCGAAAGGGGTGCAGTCGAAAGGGGTGCTGCCGAAAGGGGTGTTGCAGCGTAAGCAGTGGTAAGGCTAGGACGTCCCCATTGTTAGCTGGGATGCAGAGTCACAAGAGTGCCTGCTGGTGACGGCTACAAGGAAAAACAAACCGTGCAGCACAGGACGAGCCGGTAAGTGTGAGTGAGAGATTGATGGAAAAGAAGTGCCGATGGACAGAGGCTTCAAAGGCTTGAGGCAATGATGGTCAGGGGTGTCGACACCTGTCCTCCCTCCTCTTCTAAATCCTCCTGCTCCTCCTCCTCCCCCTCCTCCTCCTGCTTCTCCTCGTCCTCCCCCTCCTTCCTCTCCCCCCTCCCCCCCTCCCCCTTCCTCTCCCTCACCCCCTCTCTCTCCCCCCCTTCCCCTCCCCCCCTCTCTCTCCCCCCCTTCCCCTCCCTTTTCCCCTCCACTTCCTCCTCTTTCGCCTCCCCCTCCCCCCTCCTCCTCCCGCCCCTCCTTCCCCTCCTTTTCCCCTCCACTTCCTCCTCTTTCGCCTCCCCCTCCCCCCTCCTCCTCCCGCCCCTCCTTCCCCTCCTTTTCCCCTCCACTTCCTCCTCTTTCGCCTCCCCCTCCCCCCTCCTCCTCCCGCCCCTCCTTCCCCTCCTTTTCCCCTCCACTTCCTCCTCTTTCGCCTCCCCCTCCCCCCTCCTCCTCCCGCCCCTCCTTCCCCTCCTTTTCCCCTCCACTTCCTCCTCTTTCGCCTCCCCCTCCCCCCTCCTCCTCCCGCCCCTCCTTCCCCTCCTTTTCCCCTCCACTTCCTCCTCTTTCGCCTCCCCCTCCCCCCTCCTCCTCCCGCCCCTCCTTCCCCTCCTTTTCCCCTCCACTTCCTCCTCTTTCGCCTCCCCCTCCCCCCTCCTCCTCCCGCCCCTCCTTCCCCTCCTTTTCCCCTCCACTTCCTCCTCTTTCGCCTCCCCCTCCCCCCTCCTCCTCCCGCCCCTCCTTCCCCTCCTTTTCCCCTCCACTTCCTCCTCTTTCGCCTCCCCCTCCCCCCTCCTCCTCCCGCCCCTCCTTCCCCTCCTTTTCCCCTCCACTTCCTCCTCTTTCGCCTCCCCCTCCCCCCTCCTCCTCCCGCCCCTCCTTCCCCTCCTTTTCCCCTCCACTTCCTCCTCTTTCGCCTCCCCCTCCCCCCTCCTCCTCCCGCCCCTCCTTCCCCTCCTTTTCCCCTCCACTTCCTCCTCTTTCGCCTCCCCCTCCCCCCTCCTCCTCCCGCCCCTCCTTCCCCTCCTTTTCCCCTCCACTTCCTCCTCTTTCGCCTCCCCCTCCCCCCTCCTCCTCCCGCCCCTCCTTCCCCTCCTTTTCCCCTCCACTTCCTCCTCTTTCGCCTCCCCCTCCCCCCTCCTCCTCCCGCCCCTCCTTCCCCTCCTTTTCCCCTCCACTTCCTCCTCTTTCGCATCCCCCTCCACCACCTCCCCCTCTCCTTCAAGCTCCCCCTCCCCCTCGTTCTCCTTTGGGTGCTCTAGTACTCCGCCTACCTCTTTGTTGTTTATTGCTCTCACGCTCCCACATCATTCACCTCTTCACCTACTGCTTTCACTCACATCCAGTTTCTTGTCCGTTTCCTCATCCTCCTCATTCTCCCAGCCCTGTTGTCTTCCTTCTCAAAAGAGATATCTTCTTATATCTCTTTTTCTACTCAAGAATCTTCATCGGCTGATGCACCTTGTTGCCCAATGGAACTTGATCACGCGATTCTCCATCAACCTGGTTTGATCGAGGATTGAGGAAAACATAGGGTGGGTCTGTCCTTCCCTCTGATCCTCCTTTCTGATCCTCCTTGCTATCCTTGTTTCTATTTTCTCGTTTTCCATCTCCTCATCATCTAAATCACCCTTTTGCATCACAGTTGCTAGTCATTTCAAGGCCATAGACGGCGTCATTTCCGCTGCTACTACCACCACCACTGTCCTCTGTCCTCTCCCGTGGTCTTCAGTGCTGGCGTTGTCTCCATCATTTTCGTCTTCATCGTCGTCGTTCTCGTCATCATTGTCCTTCTTCTTCTTCTTCTTCTTCTTCTTCTTCTTTTTCTTCTTTTCCTTTGTCGTTGTCGTCATGGTCATCTTTGTCGCTGCCGCTGCCATCGTTGTCATTGCTTTCGTTGTCATCATTGTCGTCGTCGTCGTCGTGGTGGTCGTGGTCATCGTCCTCGTCATCGTCGTCGTCATCGTCGTCGTCGTCGTCATCGTCGTGGTGGTCGTCGTCCTCGTCGTCGTCATCGTCGTCGTCGTCGTCGTCGTCATTGTCGTGGTCGCTATCGTCGTCATCAACCTCATTGTGGCTGTCGTTGCTGTAGACGTCCTTGTAACCACCTTGGATGTTGTCGTCTTCGTCTCTACTACCAACGCCATTGTCATTGCCTACGTCACTGCTGCCACTGCTACTTCTGTTGCCACCGTTCCCACCACCACTGCCACCATTGTTGTCGTCGTTGATGATGTCACTACCGTCACTAGGCATGAGCAAAAAAGTATCCTCTATCTGGATATCCGGACTGTCCGCACGGTATCCGGATAGCAGATAGCCGTCTGTCGCACCCGTAGAAGACCATCCGGATGTATCCGGATACGCGGATACATCCGGATGTGTCCGAAGTGTATCCGGATATCCCAAGTATCCGGATACGACGGATAATCCATGCTAGTCGCGTAGACGGAAGACCCGGGCAAACGTGCGCGGGGCACCATTATATGCTGACATATCATAATTACTTACCCCCCCCCAAACGACTGTACCGCCGGAATCCACGCTGTCATGGCTCTTTTGCGTCGCGTCGAATAGTGCGCCGACGTCGTGTACGAGGCCGCGCCTCGTATAATCCAAAGACGTCGGTGCAGGTCATAATTATTGGCCTTGCGGTTCGGTTTGTGATACGACTTCATGTTTTGGATGGAGTTTAAAGTGTGAGCTACGCTGTCAGTTCTCCATTCGTCAGAGCGATGGGGACCTCCACCACCCCCGCGACGTCTTCGAGCCATGCAGGAACTTCGTCGGAGGCGCCAACGACGGCCACACGAAGCACACTCACGAGTCTCACACAAGGTGGCACTTCAAACCCTACTCAGGCAGGAGGTGCCGACAACCAGGCAGCAGGCACGGCAGTAGGTCAGCACGTCAGCATGCACGTCCGCAGGCACGTCAGCCCCGGACAAATCTGAGCCGGTGATCACCAGTGACGCGGGTAACCCCATCTGGACACACTATGACATCCGCGACGACAGGGCTTTTTGCAAGTACGGCTGCACGAAAGATGGCGAACCACTAAGTTTGACTGCCGTCGGAAAGCAGTCAAACCCAGTTTGGAATCACCTCGCTGCTCGCCACCCAGACAAGTTTGACGTTTTGGTCGCCGTCGAAAAAGTGCCGGGTGGAATTTTGTGAAAGTGGCGGCCGTTCGTCGTCCATGCATCGCAAACCGCCATGGGTGAATCGCTATCCGAGGTCGCAACGTTCAGCAAAAACACCTTGCGCAACACCTTGCGCAACTGTATCTGGAAGTGGATCATGGAGAAAGTAGAAGCTTACGCGGCAGGCGAAGCGCTGAAACACTGCAACCGCAACGCTGAGCTCATGCATCGCACCACCATATCCACGGACATCCGCGGTGCTCCAAGCGTCTTCCAGCCAGCGGTCGCAGCCATCATCGCAGCTGCACACACCGATGTGAACTACACATCGGACATGTGGACGTCCCGCTCCAATGACCCATACTTCGGCATCATCGGACACTACATCGACAATTACTGGAACCTGCGCAGCATCGTCATCGCATGTATGCCCATGCCAGGCAACCACGCCGCGGACAGACTGTTCGCGGCCTTCAAGAAGGTCGTCCATGACGACTTCAACCTATGGGACCGCATCGGCTACATTACCATGGACAACGCGTCCGTGAACGTGAGCATGGTGAACGACCACCTCGTGCATGACTGCCCCAACTTCACGTCGAAGAAGTACATCCACTACGCCGGGCACGTGTTGAACCTCGTCGTCGGCGAGGTTTTGAAGCCCAAACACGTTTGCAAACTCTTGAAACAGGCACAAAAGATTGCGAAGTACATCAACCACTCCCCCGAGCGTGAGCAGGCGTTGAAAGCAAAAATCGACGCCACGCCGAAGTCAAACGACCTCGACACTCAAACTCGGTGGAATTCCACCGTTGAGCTGCTGGATCGATTCCATGGCATGCGCCATGTGGTCGTGAAATTTCTGGCTGTGCAGTGGGAGAGGGACGTCGCACAATTCAAGCCCGACGACGATGATTGGCTGCTCATGCGTCGACTTGCCAACTTCCTGCACCCTGTCAAGCTGTGGACGCATGACATGTCCGGCGAGAAGTACCGGACCCTCTCGCGCGTCATCCCACTCTACAACGAGCTTTCCGACAAGCTCGAGAAGTTCATCGAGGCCTACTAGGAGGTGCAGCAGTGCGAGAAGGCAGCAGCTGCAGGCCGCAAGCGGGTGAAAAGCTCGGCTAGGAAACGCCCGGCTGAGAGCACGAGAGCAAGAACTGCGGCTGCCGACGATGACAGCGCCGACGACTCTGACTCCTCGTCAGAGTTGGAGGACGAGGCAGAGGAGGCCACACCCGCCAACACCCCCCACGCTCCCCAAGAAGACCGTGTTGACTGCTGCGCTCTACCCTGGCCTGCTAGCCGCGCGGGACAAGCTGGAGAAATACTACAACTTGACGTCGGAACCTTACACCCTCTCAACCGTGTTGGATCCACGCTTCCGCATCTACAGGTACAACAGCGTCGCCGACGTGTCGGGCCACCAGGCGGCCACCGACGTGCGCGTGACCGTCCTGCGCCTGCTCCAGCCGTACTACGAGGCTTACAAGACCGAGACAGGCGTCACCACAGCAGCAAGGGATGAGGACGATTCCGCCGTCCTCACAGATGCCCCGGCGACTCTTATTGCAGCTACGGGCGACGACGAGGACCATGAGCTCGATGACATCTTTGGGGCCTGCAGCCGTGACAGCAACATGTGGTCGTCTGCAACGGCGCCAGTGGTGGAGGAGGCTCACACACTTGCGAAGGAGCTCGACAGCTACTGCGCCGAAGTGAGGCTGCCGCCGTCCGCTAGTGGCTGCACGAGAACGAGTATTCAATGCTGGCCCGCGCGGCCAGGGTAGTGCACGCAGTGCCAGCAACCTCCACCCCATGCGAACGTCTGTTTTCTTACGGGAGACAGAGTTTCGTGGCAAGCTGATTGTGGCCTTCGTGGAGTCCCTCCTGACCTTGAAGTTCTGGATTGAACTTCCAGAGTTGGAGGACACGGAGTACCCTCCTGTGGCAGAGTTGAAAAAGGATAGTGGCAAGGGGAAGGGGAAGGGGAAGGGGAAGAAGTAGGGTACTGCAGGAGTGATGGTGCGAAGCACGGGGCACCCAATGTACTCTTCATGTACTGATCAATGATAATCAATTTTTTTGCTGTGCAATTTGATTTTCCCATGCTCTGGTTCAAGATGTGTGCAAAGTTGTGTGCAAGTATCCGGACAATCTGCTTGTATTCGTTCATGTGACGAATGTTATCTGTGCTCGTATCCGGATAATCACGGATAATCCGGAAACTGTTTATATCCGTGACTATCCGGATAATTTGTATGCACTATCCGGACAGCGGACACTCCTCACTCCAAAAAATTTGGATAACGGATACGTGTTTTAGAGCACGGATGTATGCGGATTCTCATGTCTAACCGTCACACACGTTGTTCATAAACAAAATTTGAGTAGGGCATCCATATTGAACCCTTTTTCTTGTCCTTTCACAAATTTATGTCTTTAAACTGGACATAAAAAACTTACTCTCTTTCACTTCTACCTTTACCCTATGCCCTCCCTCCTAGCACCTTTATCTCTCAACGGATTGAGCACCATGTCCTCGTCCTCATTGTCGTATGTCCCTTTTATTCACCCGTTGGTACAATCAAAAGCACCAAATAAGGTTGAGATATATTGGTTCAACATTAATTCTTTGGCGAGTATGAGACAAGACATTGTGCAACTTGGAATAAGGTCTCTGTAAAGACTATTTGTCTTTTGTGTTGTTAGCTGACTAGTAAGTAATGCCGGTAAATGCATTGCCAAAAATGTGGGGAAAGTTGGGGCTGGTCCTCGACATCATGAGGAATAGTCTTCAATAAGAGTTAGAACATAGTTTTTAGATAAGCGAGAATTTTGGAGACCATTAAGATAGAGAACATCTATCCCTACAAAATGGTAACCTGCTGTGAGATTTGAGTTCTACAAAAAACAGAACTCAGGTGGAGCTTATTGTACGGGTGTCCATTAGAAAAAACAGTCTTGACCACCTTACAAGTACAAAAAAGTCGGCCTCCTTCCTTGTCATTTCTAGCTTCCCTTCTCCTTTATTTCTGTTTCAAAAAATAGATCCTCATCGTTTGTAGCTAAAAATCACCGTAAATCCAAAATCAGCAGCTTCATCGAGCAGAAGAGCGATAACCAAGATCCTAGGAGAAAAAACAACACCAAGTGTATGGCAACAAATAATAGATCTTCACCAACAACACCAGTATTGGTATCAGCAGCAGCAACAACAGCAGTAGCAACATAAAAAACTCAACAAGGATAGTAATCTTTTTATTAATTCTACCACATGACATGCTGACCGAATTTTTTATCTGCTCGATTTGAAAGATTTGATGAAGCTCTTTGCAATCAACCGTGACGTACGCCGCCGGGTGTCATGCTGCCGCATTCTGCCGTATACAGTAAAGATACCCGTCATACTCTCCTATCCTTTGTTTGACTTGCTCACATTAAAAAGAATCACAAAGATCAATTTTCTTGGCTCCGTTAGGAATAAGATAAAAGATAGTCCTGAAAAAGCTCGAAGAAGGCTTGAATTAGCATGACAAGATCCACTCCTGTCTTCCATCCTCACCTCGCCCAATTTTGCACACTTTGAGCCGGTCATATTCGCGTTCTCATGCAAGGATTCTAAACCGTCTGTCAAGATGGCTCCGCGAGTTATCAAAGGTCTTTCTTCAATTACAGATTTAAGATGTCATACATGCTTACTCTGTTGGAGTTCGTACTCAGGCGCGGGCTCTGACCCGAGCACGACCTGACTTGTGAACGAGGTGTTATTCATGCGACGCTTAGGTTTAGTTTCAAGCCTGCACGCAAGCAGTGGCAAGAGTGAAACCCTTTTCACTCTCGCTCATTTCTCCTCTCTCAAAAAGCTTTACCCGATAAAGAATCGTGGTGATGAGCCTCCTTTGAGTCATCTGAGAGAAATTCTGAGGGTAATAGGTCAAAGATTCTCTTCAATGAACTGCCTCTCAGTGTTCTACATGGGGTGGACATCAAGACTCCGGGAATTGCAGGGGTGGTTAGAATTCACGAGTGAGGTTCTGAGAGATTTCAGCCAAGTAGAGACTTTACAGATAGAAAATGCACCTGCATGAATCATAACTGGCATAAAAGTTCCTGCCTTGAGCCACCTCAGGGATCTCATCCTGAGTTGAATCGTTGCACTTCGACTTCGGCGTAATTGTGGGTGTCCAGGCACTCACATGCTTTGTTTTCGAATCAAAATCAGCCAGATTTTGCAATTTCTGGTTGCTCTCGAACCTACCCTCACTAGAGGAGCTCTCTGTGGAGACCGGAGCTAACGCGTTTGGGAACGTTGGAATGGTGGGGGGAGCGATGCAGAGATGCTCGTGGGGCTGTCTTCTTTGACAGCATTGGAAGTAATTGCACATTGAGTGTTGTTTATTGGGGAGTTTGCTGCTGTGTTGAAGCTAGGCATGAGCAGAAAAGTATACGGTATACGTATACACGTGTATATACTTGCGTACACGTGTACCGTATCTCGCTGTAGCGCAGCACAGTGAAGGACTGACGTGTATATACGTTTTCTCGTATAGCAACGTATATACACGTGTGGTATACGTATACTGTACTTATACGTATATCACGTGTCGTATACGTTTACGTCCCCCCCCCCCCGGCCCCTCCACCCTAGCCCCTTGTTCCGCTCCTGTTTGCCCGCGACTTGCGCGACTTGTGGGACCCGACAATAATGTTCGATCGAAGACGATATGTGCGAAGGCGACGTCGGTACATATGACTACATGATGCGGTTATAGTCGATATGCCACCAATAATGTAGACACCCGTTAGATAATGACATCGGACGTTTGTCCGCGCCTGGCGTTTTCTGTCCATCTACGCGTGCGCGCACTTCGGTATAGGGCGACGTCGCACGACGTCGTCTGAGAATTATTGGCCCGACTCGACAGGTTTGCGATGCAGGCAATGGTATCTATCGGTACAAATAGCCTCCTGTTGTCGTTCACTTTTATCGGCAACCATGGCGCCCTCGAAAGGGGCTGCCACCCCTTCCAAAGGGGGTGCGACTTCGACGTCCTCCAGCCATGCAACACCCGCGACGTCGTCTGCGAGTCCTACAACTCCATCCCCTGCCGCAGCTGCCATGCCAGATCCATCCTCCAGCGCTCCCGCCAAGGGTGACCCTGCCAAGTCAGCAGGTACCGACGATGTCGAGGCCGTCGATGACGAATCGAGCCCCATTTGGCTGCACTACAGGGTGAAGGACGGCCGTGGATGGTGCATCTACGGATGCCTGAAGAAAGGCACCGGCGAGCCGCTGAGTATCTCATTCCTTGGCCGGACATCTGGCGCTGCATGGAACCATCTCGCAGCTTTCCACAAGGATAAGTTTGACCCGTACGTCGAGGCTGGCAAAGTTCCGCCCAGCATCATTCGTCGCCATCGTCCAGACCTCATCGCAGCATCGCAAACCGCAATCGGGGAATCTTTGTCCGGAGTTGCAACCTTCGACCTCAACACGTTCCGCACGTACATTTGGAAGTGGATTGTGGAGAAAAAAGAGGCGTATGCGGTCGTTGATTCCAAGTGGCTGCAGAAGGCGTTCAAACATGCAAACCGCAAAGCAATTCTCATGCACCGCACCACCATCTCGAGGGACATTGGCGAAGCTCCATCCGTTTTCCATCCAGCTGTCGCTGCCATCGTGGCCTCTGCCCCATCCGACATCAACTACACATCCGATCTCTGGACCTCTCGCGCGAACGACCCATACCTGGGGATAACAGGCCACTACATCGATGGGGATTGGGACATGCGCAGCGTCGTCATGGCCTGCCTGCCCATGCCTGGCAGCCATACCGCCGACAAGCTGTTCGAGAACTTCAAGCTCGTCGTCGATGACCAGTACAAGATGTGGGACCGTGTGGGATGCATGACGATGGACAACGCATCCAGCAACTCGGCCATGGTGAAGGACCATCTCGCGGTGCACTGTCCCAACTTTTCAGAGGACAACTACATCCACTGCGCCGGACACGTCCTCAACCTCATCGTCGGCGAGGTGCTGCGTGCACCGTTTGTTCGCAAACTGATGAAAAAGGCGCGCAAGATGGCGAAGTTTGTCACCCGATCTCCACAGCGCGAGCAGCAGTTGAAGGCTGAAATCGCCAGCACACCTCGCTCCAAGTGGCTCGCACTCAACATCGACACCAAGACTCGCTGGAATTCAGCCGTCGATCTCCTCGATCGGCTGACCGGCATGAAGGGTGCCATGATCAAGTTCCTCGCGGTGCAGAAGCCGGACAGTGTCAAGAAATTTAAGCCGGACGACGATGACTGGGTGCTCATGGGACGTGTGGCCAAGTTCCTCGCCCCCATCAAGGAGTGGACAGCTGACGTCAGTGGGGAGAAATATCCCACTCTCTCGCGTGTCATCCCACTCTACAACGAGCTGTTCCATCGCCTCGACATGTTTGTCGAGGCAACCCGCAGCTCTTACTTGGAGGTGAAAGACATCGAGAAGGCGGCAGCCTCAGCCCGCAAGAAGGCCAAGCGGGCGGCTGCAACGCCCACCCGCAAACGTCCAGCTGCAGAAGCCAGCACGGCCGTCGTCGCAGGCAGCAGCAGCGACAGCGGAAGTGGGGAGTCGAGCTCGTCCTCTGAGGAGGACGAGCCCGCCGAAGAAACCGACGCGGCGTCTGCTGTGCGTGCGCTGCCCAAGCGCACGCAAACCTCGGCCGCTCTCTACCCTGTGCTGGTAGCGGCCAAGACAAAGCTCCAGAAGGACTACGACCTAACTTCGGAGCTGTACACGCTTGCGACGGTGCTGGACCCACGTTTCCGTCTGCACTGGTACAAACAGGCAGCCGAGGCGAGCAAGGAGCATCAGAGTGCCGATAGCGTGCGCGAGACAGTGTTGCGTCTGTTGACGCCCTACTTCGACGCATACAAGGCAGAGACTGGCGTGGCAGCTGCAGCGGCAGACGACAACGAAGAGGTCACCACGGGTGAACATCCGCCGCCATCAACGGAGCCGGCAGCAGATGACGACGATGATGACGTGTTTGCTGGCGCCCGCAGCAGCATGTGGGCCACGGACGCACCCCCCGCCGCTGTGGAAGCCCACACCCTGGCCAAGGAGCTAGACTCCTACTGCGCGGAGGCCAGGTTGCAGCCCAAGGAAGATATCCTCCGCTTCTGGAGGAAGCGGGAGGTCGAGTTCCCAGTCCTCGCAAGGGCAGCCAGAGTGGTGCATGCCATCCCGGCTACTTCTACGCCGTGTGAGCGCCTCTTCTCTCTGGGGCGGCAGAACTGCACGGAATTCCGCGGGCAGCTCTCAGTCGCTTCGGTGGAGAGCCTCCAGACCCTGCACAACTGGATCGAGATCCCAGAGCTGGAGGAACTGGAGTACCCACCAAGGAAGGACAAGGAGCAGAAGAAGCCAGAGGGGAAGGGAAAGGGGAAGGGAAAAGCGTAGGAGGGTGGGTGGGTGGGGAGCAGTTGGGAATGTAGTCTAGCGTGCTTTCCATGATGTTTTGCTCTGTTTCATTTTAAAGAAATTTGGATTCCCTGCTGTGTACTTTCCATTTCAACTCGTGCAATGCTCTGAACATCCCTGTATACGTCAGTATACGTCAAGTATACGTCCAGTACACGTTCAAGTATACGTGCATATACGTGTACATGCAGTATACGCGTATATACGTCAGTATACGTGTACAAAGGGTCAAGTATACGTGTATCGTATACTGCAACATGCAAATGTAACGTATACCGTATACTGAAAATAAGGGACGTATGTATACGTTTCCTCATGCCTAGTTGAAGCTGTTAAAATTGTATTTCTCTGCAGATTCTGAATTGGATACGGTGGACGTGCGGAGTCTGGGTTGTCTCAGCCACCTGGATTCGGTGAAAATGAGTTGCGCATTCCTCGAGTGGGAAGCAGCCCTCTCTCCATTGTTGCACGTCAGATATATGGATGTGGAATTACGGGAGAGTGCCCATGGTGGGGGACCAAGGGAGGGCCTTGGTCTAAGGCTTGATGTGCTGCGAGGTGTCTACCGTCTCAGCTTGGGGTTTGAAGAGTCAGCCAAGGTGTTGCACACCTCTGCGCGTTGTCAAATCTTACTACTTGGGAATACCCGCGTGGATTGGGCTAGTCGTGCCAACACATCAGGTGCAACACCTCTCAGGCCCATGGTTCTCTCATCCCGTCAGCTCCCAAAACTCCAACTCTGGTTTATGTACTCCGGCAACCGGTAGGTGCTGGACAAGGTTTTTACAACACCTCACTACGGTATAGCTACATCTCCTAAACCTCCAGTCTCTCCACCCTTCCTGGGCCTGCTGCGCATCACAGCTTCGTAGACTGTTTCTCAACTTCAAGAAGGAGCAGACATTGGATAGCGGGCTTGCCGGTCTCAGAAAGTGGTGGCTACGACTATTTTACGTCGACCTCTGTGCATGTGCAATGACTCAGCTCGATTCAAAGTGGTTTGCACAAGTACGCCAAAGTCAAAGTACACCAATTCATCTTGTAGGATGATATCCTTAAGGTGGCTCAAGGTAAGAATTGTCACGCCAACTATGATTCGTACGGGCGCATTTTCTATTTGCAGAACCTTAACTGGCTGAATTTCCTCAGAACCTCACTCCGTGAAGTCCAACCACCCTTGCGGCTCCCGGGGTCTTGATGCCTACCCTCTGAAGAACACTAAGAGACAGTTCACTAACTTATCACCCTCAAATCCCTCCTCAAATGATTCAAAAGAGGTTCATTGCTACAATTTCCTACTAGATAAAGCTGTTTGAGAGAGGAGAAGCAAGCGAGAGTGGAAAGAGTCTCACTCCCGTCACTGCTTGCGTGCAAGCATGAAACAGAACCTAAGTGTCGCATGAGCAACACCTCGTTGACAAGCCAGACCGAGCTCGGGTCAGAGCCTGCGTCCGAGTACGAACTCCAACAAAGCAAGCCTATGAGGCATGTGAAACCTGTGATAGAAAAAAGGTCTCTGATGACTCGCACAGCCATCTTGACAGAGGGTTCAGAGTCCTTGCACGAGGACAAGAATGTGACCGACTCAAAGTGTGCAAGGTGGGGCAAGGTGAAGATGAGAGGCAGGAATAGCTTTTGTCTCGATAGCTTAAGCCTCCTCCGAGCTCCTTCTGGGCTCTTTCCACCCTGCCCCTCATAGAGCCTAGAAAGTTGACCTTTGTGATTTCTCCTAGTGTGAGCAAGTTAAATAAAAGATGAGAGTGTGTGACAGGTATATCTACTGCGTGCAGTAGACTGCAGCGTATGACACACGACGGTGCCCGTTGTGGTTGACAGCGAGGAGTTTCACCAAATCTTTCAAGTCTATTAGACAACAGATTCGGTTCAGTACGTCATCTGGTAGAATTAAGAAAGGATTGCCATCCTTGTTTAGTTTTTGCTCCTGATGCTGTAGCTACTGCTGCTGCTGATGCTGATGCTGCTGCTGCTGTTGCTGAGGATGCATTACTTGTTTCCATACACTTTGTGTTGCGTCTCCTCGATGTTTGTTATCGCTCCTCCGCCCGATGAAGCTGTTGATTGTGGATTCACAGTGACTTCTAGCAACAGACGATGAGGATCCATCTCCTGAAACAAACTTAAAGGAGAAAGAAAGCAAGAGGAATCACAAGAAAGGATGACGACTTTTTGTGTTTGTAAGGTGGTCAACATTGTGTTTTGTAATGGACACCGGTAAAAAATGCTCCAGGTGAGTTCTGTTTTTGAGAGAACTCAAGCCTCACAGCAGTTTGTCAATTTTCAGGGAAAGATGTTGCCTATCTCAATGGCCTCCGAAGTTTTCGCTTGTCTGAAACTGTGTTCTAAATCCTGTTGAAAGCTATTTTTCCCATTGAGGCCTGTTCCTCATGACGTCGAGGACTTGTCCCAACTTCCCCCATATTTTTGACAATACGCTTGACGTCATTACTGGCTAGTCACCTGACAACGCAAAAGATAGTTTTTTCACAGAGACCTTACTTCAACTTGCACAATTCTTGTCTTATACCCGCCAATGAATTGATGTTGAACCAGGGTCTCCCAGTCTTACCTGGTGATTTTACCAACGAGTGAGAACAAAAGAGACATACGACAATGAGGACGAGGGCATGGTGCTCAGTCTGTTGAGAGGTGAAGGTGTTAGGAGGGTGGGGATAAGGTGGAGGAAGAAGGAGAAGAGAGTATGTTTCTTTTTTGTCCAGTTAAGAGACATAAATTTGTGAAAAGGCAAGAAGAAAGGTTGAGTATGGGTGCCCTACTTAAATTTTGCTTCCGTACAGCGTGTGAGTAGTGACATTGTCAACGACGACAACAATGGTGGTAGTGGTGGTGGGAACGGTGGCAACAGAAGTAGCAGTGGTAGCAGTGACGTATGCAATGACAATGACGCTGGCAGTGGAAATGAAGTCGACAACATCGAAGGCGGTCACAAAGACGTCTACAGCAACGACAGCCACAATGAGGTTGATGACTATGATGGCAACCACATCGACCACGACGACGGCAACCACGACGACGACGACGACAACGACGACGACGACAACGATGACGACGACGACGATGACGATGACGACATCGACGAGGACGACCACCACCACCACGACGACGACGACGACGAAAATGACGACGACGACGACAACAACGATGATGACGACGACAGCGACGACAACAATGACAGCGGCAGCGACAAAGATGACCATGACGACAAAGACAAAGGACAAGAAGAAAAAGAAGAAGAAGAAGAAGAAGAAGAAGAAGAAGAAGAAGAAGAAGAAGAAGAAGAAGAAGAAGAAGAGGGACAATGTTGACGAGAATGTTGCTGATGCTGATAGATGGGCTGTGTTTGACCATGTGATGTGGTTGTGAGGTGAACTGCCATGTGTCAATTTACAGTTTGCACACACCGAGGTGTTGTTTCCTGCATGAAGTGCAGAGTAGGAAGGAATGTGGGGGAAGAGGAGTCTTTTGCTCTCCTGACACTTAGACCTCTTGCGGGTCTCTGGCAGTGGTTGGTCGTTTGCGAGAAACAAATGGCCACCGTCAAGAAGTTGTCCGTGGAGCTAGAAAGTGCATTGCAAATCACCGTCTTAGCATGCGGGCAGATCTGTCACGGAAGGTCCATTGCCTCGCTGGTTAGCAGATGGGCAGGTCACTGTCTGCGGTCACGACTAGCGAAGTCGTCGACTTCTGTCCATGTTTTGAAGTCTTGTGTGGGTCACAGGTGTGAGTTGTTCTTTGTCTCTGGCCAAGACTGGTCTGTTGTTGACAAGTCATTTTTGTCAAGGGGGTCAAGCATAGGGTCTTCAAGTGTTGAAGACCTACTGCTTGACGCCTTGTTCTTTGCGTTTTGGGTGAACAATGTCGCATGTTGGGACTGGCATCCCAATGTTCGGAATGAATGTTCTATGTGTTGCTGGTGGCTTTGTGATACCAAGGGGGGGGGGGGGGGGGGGGGGGGGGGGGGGA
>SZWC01006937.1:20319-32087 GCA_023375785.1 Penium margaritaceum | reverse complement strand
AAGGAGGAGGAGGAGGAGGAGGAGGAGGAGGAGGGGAACAATATGATGAAGGAGTGGTAGAAGGTGGGGGTGGGGGGTCAGGAGTGCGGGGAGGAGGGGGGGGGACGGGCCTTGCCTTAGTGCAAGCTTGTGGCAAGGTTTCCCAGTCTAAATCATGGCATTAGCCAAAGACACTAGATACAAGAAGTTCTATGGCATGCAAGATCCAATGACAGAACTTTGACCAGACAATATTCACGGTAACCCTTGCCCTCACCACCATTGTGCAGTGTGCCTCCGGAGTACCCTCTAGTTGTGTGCATTTCATGCAACAACTTTGATGCATGAACTAGCACCTCAAAAATCACAAAGAGTGGGCGGAGGCTGTCAACCCAGCAATGTTTCAACCACCAAAGATAGCCGGGAGGCTGAAACGTGATTCTCAAGAAAGTTTTTGCTGCAACCTCATGGATTGTGCCTTTCAAATTTATTGACCCAGACTTGATCGGCCACACGCCAAGTATTGCACAGACTCTCCAAAGAAAGGAAAGAGAAAACAAAACAAAACCTGCCAACCCACTTACAGCTGAGATTCAAACACACTAACCTCACTAACATTTACCTACCAAAGAATGAGCCGCAAAAATACTCCAGTATCTGGGTTCACCAAGCTTGACACGAGCGGACTGCCACAATGCCCTCCCCAACTGTTGTGCACCGCCACACCAGTGGCGATTGCGTCACAAAAGCGCCGCGTTGATGCACTTGCATCCCTGCACACCACCAAGAACAGCACCACAAAGGAAAGATCAAGGGAACAAAGGGGTGAATCAAGTGGGGATAGGATGGGATGGGATGGGATTGGATGGGATGGAATGGGATGGGATGGGATGGGATGGGATGGGATGGGATGGGATGGGATGGGATGGGATGGGATGGGAGGGGATGGGATGGGATGGGATGGGATGGATGGGATGGGATGGGATTGCATGGCATGGCATGGCATGGCATGGCATAACCTGGCACGGGATGGGGTGGGATGGGATTGGATGGGATGGGATGGGATGGGATGGGATGGGATGGGATGAGGTAGGAAGGAATTGGATGCGAGGGGATGGAATGAGATGGGATGGGATGGGAGATGATATGGGATGGGATGGGATGCTTGGCCAGGCCAAGTCGGCCCAGAACAACTGTAGTTGTAACAGACCCGGCAACGTGTTATGAGACAAGGTTTGAGGCCAGAGATGAATCTCCTCAGGTGCAAAACATTTTGAGAGTGAAACTCGTGCTCTTGTGAAAGCCAAAACTCTGATGGATGGTGACTAGCTAGAATCGTTCCACCAAGACAACGGGGGAATTGCTATAGGTGTTGTTAAATGGCTCCAACCGAGATTCGCGGTACAATACATCAGCAATCGAAGGCCTGCGGTCCACGAATCGGTCAATAGTGTGCGCGACGACGCACTAGATGTGCAGCCCGTGGGCGGAAGATACGCCAACGTCTTTTACCAGTCCGACGCATCCGCACTGGATGCTGGGACCACTTATATTCTACCTATGCTGACGTCTCTCAGGCGCAATGCCATCTGTGTGAAGCCGTCGCCGTTGTCCACAACGTCAGCACTCGTGGGGGCAACACGAACGGCATGTGAAGCCACATCGCAGTGTTCCACCGCCGTGTGGCGATGAGGCTCGTCGAGTCCGGCCGCGCCCCTCGCAGTCTTCGCATGATGGTCGGCGACATCCAGGCGGTCAGCAGGAAGATCCCTCCTACTTTCACAAATGGGCGTTGAAGGGTGTCGTCGAGCGGGACCTACCTTCCATCTTCAGCGAATCTCAGTGGCTGCAGAAAGCAGTTGAGCATGCGAACCAAGCAGCAGACCTCATGTCCGCACAAACCATTGCTCACGATATTGAGCTGGCATTCCCTTGTTTTCACAGCACGAAGAGTGCTGTGAAAATAAGGGAGCGCCCGTTCAATGTGCGTCGGCAGGTGTTTGTTTGCTATGGACGGCTACACATCCGAGGCAAACAACAACTTCGTCGCCGTCACTGCCCATGGCATCCTCTGTCAACGTCTCCTATCCACCCTTATCGGCTTTGAGCCCCTGCAAGGCCCTCATGATGCGCAGAGCATGTTCAACGTCTTCCATAGCATCCTCGAGGACTATGGGTCATGGGACTGTGTGCAATGCATCACAATGGACAATGCCTCATCTAACGTAATCATGGTGCTTCATGGTCGGGCAATGCCCCATGTTCAGCGAAGGGCAGTTTATCCGGCACACGATCACTGTTCGGGCAATGCCCCATGTTCAATGTGAGGATGCTAAAGGCGTGGTTTCACGCCACTGGGTCCGCGGATATGCGTATCTCTTCTGGCCACCATCCACAATATCCTCAAGCCCTTCAAGGGGATGACCGATGACATCAGTGGTTAACTATGGGCCTGCCAGTTCCATTCCACAACCTGCTGCTCGACCACTTGAACCACCATGCAGACCTCTGTACCAAAGCTGTTGCCACCCACATGGATGATGATGCCACAGCCGATTTCAACACCGACCTCATGCTGCATGGAGTTTTGGTGCCATGACGACCTGCCGTGCAGGTCGTCATGGCACCAAAACTCCATGCAGCATCGGAGTACTTCGCCGGTTATTACACCCACTCTGTTGACCTGTAGTACCTCGGCACCTACCTGGACCCGAGCTTCAACCGCCACCATTTTCAAGAAACATCCTAGGGCGAGGAGGGTGAGATGCATCCAGACGACTGTTGGCCTCGTATGAGGCGGACTACATTGCGAAGCAGCAATCTGTGTCAGATGCTGCGGACAACCTTGACGACGCGGACACCCAAGTCAACCCCGACAACGTCATCGTTGGGGCCATGACACCAGCTGAGTGCCATGGAGTGGCGAACTCCATACCGCACCTACTCTTGGGTGTGAAAAGGCGGTGGTGCAGCAGACGGCGATGCAGTAGACAGAGTTGCAGCAGACAGAGTTGCAGCAGGCAGAGTTGCAGCAGACAAAGTTGCAGCAGACAGAGTTGTAGCAGATAGAGTTGCAGCAGACAGAGATGCAGCATACAGAGTTGTAGTAGAAAGAGTTGTAGCAGACAGAGTTGCAGCAGATAGAGTTGCAGCATACAGAGTTGCAGTAGAAAGAGTTGTAGCAGACAGAGTTGCATCGGACAGAGTTGGAGAAGACAGAGTTGCAGCAGACAGCGTTGCACCAGACAGGGAGTGAACATGTTTTGGGCAATACTTTGGAATTCAATATGTCTTTTATGTCCTTCACAAAGTAACCTTCCAAAAATACGACAAGCCCTTTAGAAAGGGTTACGGTCTTATTTATGTGAAAGATTACGTGGGGCCTCATGGTTGTGGGATACGTTGGGCTTCCATTCAATGCATGTGGATTCTAGGAACTCCTTGCATGAACTTAAAAACCCCCTCAAACCTCACTACAACTATCATAGACTCCTTCATCACAAAGTATGTGATAATCATGTACCCATTTAAAGTATGTTGTTACTATCTATGATGTGGATATTGCATTATCCGTGTTGACCATAGGAAAATCAAGGTCTTCCCAGACGGTACATGTCATCATGAAAACCACCAACAACATTACCAATAAAATGTCACGGTTGATGAAAAATGTGTTGTCACACTACTTTGAGTCCCTCCAAATGTCATGAGTGATTGTGACAAAGAGTTCGATTGTTGTTTCTAGCGAGAACTCATAACTTGCTATGAGATGCTCCATTTATCAACTGTGTTCCATCCTTGGAATGATGATCAGTCACTGAGGACGAATTATATGTTCAAGATATTTCTACGAATAGTATTTGAGCTATTAGCTGAAATACTATTAGCTGACAGTCAAATTATCATCCTATTAGCTCGCATACAACTTGGCGACACCGGCTTTGAACTACAAGGTAGCAATCAAAGGCATTTATTATACGATATGGATGACATGCATTGTACCTTGAGGTTAGAATTAAAATTCTAACGATTGGTTTTTAGCAGTATTATTTTTGTAATAGATGGAATGAGATAAGACAAACATTTGTATTAATCTTGACTATGATGATGAGGAGAATGTTAACACCTATCACATCCTTGTCGGTGCTTCAAAAATCAGTTTGTGAGAACAAGAGTGCAGAAAAACTCAATCCCAAGTATTTGGGACTAGTCAAGATCGAGAAGATGTGCAAATCTGTTCGTCTCCAGAATATTTCTTTCTAATTTAGTGGCAGCTCATGTTGTCTTCCAAGATAACCAAGTCAAGCACTATCACCACTATCAATAACCCGACAATATCCTTTCCTGATGTGAGGTACTCCCACTACCACCTGTCAACATGGAGGATGCTATGGAGTAAATCATGGAGGATATCCATGGAAATTAAAGACAAGGAAAGGTCACATACCATACTGATCTTGGTATTCGATTAAAAAACTTTGCGCTACTTTTGGGTCCATTCTGCTCGCCAAACTCTTTTTAATCGAGTTTCTAAAGTACACCCTAAATAACTTCTTTTTCGAGTTTCAGCTACAGAAATTCGTGAATTCCAGAAACTTGTGTAAAAAACATCCGAGCAACGATTCACCTCCGGACTCGCCACTGCGGCAACATGCAAAAATCATGTTTTCGCGCCAAACCTGCCAGCCAGATGTGGCACGTCGGGTCCAGTTGACATGACTAATGCGAAATTGCCACGTATCGACTGGTGCAGCCACGAAAACTGCAACTACTTGGTGTTCGAGTCACATCATCGTAAAAAATAAAGAAACAGGCTTTTTCGTTGAACAAATCTATAGGTGCCACCCAAATAAAGTTTTAAAAAACTGGTGCTTGAAAATAACAATTCCATAGAGTATGGTTTAAAAAAAAAAGAATACGAAGATCAATACGGTAGTATCTTGTCGAGTGCTGAGTCTATAATGGACTACTCAACGTTCATAATGGACTACTCAACAACTAAGATCCCTCTAAAAGCCTTTGAGACATCGACATTCTAGCTGAAAGTATTTTATCTCACACCAATAATCCATATAAAACATGTCAATGCATAGCGGTTAAACGGGAGGTAAATATATTTATTCGATGTCCTAAACAAGGCACGTGGAAATTCATGTCATTGAAATTTCAGCCCATCCACACCAATGTTCACATGTTTTGCTTGGACTTGCCAAGGGGTCCTTGGCTAGCTGCCCTTGGTTCTCATGTTTTGTTTCCAACATTTTGCTCAAGTTCAACCGTCTTCCTGCGTGGTCGGCAAAAGTATATTGGACCTGATGTGAGCCTCCATGTGGTTTGTAGGACTATTTTTTAGCTTAGAGTTGAACGTTGACAACCCATTAATATAAATCTTTAATCTAGAATCCCTCCAAATCCTTGCATTGTTTTACAATGTAACTAGTCATAAATTATTATTGACGTTTTACACTCATGAAGCACCTGTAACCATGCATTATTTATATTCTTGTAAGTGTATATGTGTTCACAATATTTAAGAAACCTATCATAAAAATTAAATATGTGATTCCTTATACGTTATCCAAGTAAATTATCAAATAACAATGCCATCCTCATAACAGATAATGGAGACGGGGAGACTGGGACTGAGTATATTTGGTCTTTTCCATACACAAGTCCTTTGAATCCACATATGTACATTTCTACCGACGCATTTGTGGTCCAAGTAAGTTCACTTACTGATTTTTAAAACAACACGTTGTTGACATTTTTGCCACCTTGCAGACTAACGTTGTTCTCTTACAGAACTTTGAAGTAATATTGACAAGCTTCCAGAAGGGCCACAAGAGATATGACAAAATTTGTCGATGATTTGATGATGTTTGGTAAACTTTGTGATCAAGATACATGTATATCTTTATGCAAATCGTATACTCTCGTAACCCATGACGTCTCAGTTCATTGAATGACATTGCATCTTCATAAGCATCATACTCGCTGAAAGCCAAGGACTTTGACCAGGCCTCATTTGTGTTTTGGCAGTTGTATGAAGACACTTTTCTAATATGACACTTGCATATGAAGTACATTCACTTATTTTTCCACATCGTAGTTGCTCTGTTATCTTCTTCCTCTTAACCCCTGTGCTTGCCTCTTTAAAAGCCTTATGTCACGTCCCACACGACATGGGAGGTGCTTGTTCTTATGTCTTACTAGTAATACTTTTTTACTCATGATAGCGAGATGTATGAGCGAGTACTCTGACTCCCGTGCCCATAACCAGTTCACTTAAGTTAGCCCGTTCCGGTTCCATTGTTTTTCAAGTTATGTCTTCATTCATCTGACCAAGAATGACACGTGGATGTACAATGTTGAAGAATACACCCTCTTTTACTCACTTATTCTATATATCTTCTTATACATGCATACTCAGCATTGGTGGTTTAAAGTGTGGGTCCCAACGGGAAGCTCACGGTGAAGAGGTGTTGTTGTTGTGAGGTTGTAGGAATTATGAGAATCATGTAGCTACACTACCTTTTTTCCACATTGAAGAGGTGTTGTTTGACCAAGTAGAAAATTGATGAGTTTTGACCACAAATCTCAATGTTCGGTTGATTTTGTTGTGGTGTGTTGGTGGATCTAGTAAGGACGGGGCTTGCCAAGGTTCTCAAATGAAGGATTGAGGAGTCATGTTTTACGAAAATGATCTACAAGGAACTAGAAATCACATTGACGATGGCAAACTGAAGTACAAAAGAATACTGTCTGGTAAGTATTCCCATCATCAATGAAGTTCATTTTCATCCATGTTCTTTCTTGATTTGGAGTAGAAGATTCCAACATGGCGTCTTTTGTAAGGAGTTGAGTACATCTATGATTTCATTACGGGCGTTGGTACATGCATAAACGTGTGATTTATTTAGCATGCTTTCACACTTAAGTGACCCTTTACAGCGCATTTAAGCCATGTGTCTTAGCCTATGAGAAGAACATTGCATGTCGCATCCTAGATATTTAGGCCATATCATTGAGCAATATTGTAGCCAACTACCCCGATGTCGTGAAGTTCCATACGTTCCAAACGTTTTGATATGTATTGTGAATCATGTTGACCATATTGATTTCTCAACAAAGCAAGGACTATATAAATGCAGCCTCGGTTGATTTGAAAATTTCATATTTTCTTGGTGAGGCTTTTCAAATCCACCTGTTACGTGACGACTCCATACACGTTGCACTCATCAAGTAGCCAAGATCTTGACCATGTCTCATAATCAATCTCAACACTGACTTCCGCTCAAATGACTACAACCTGTTGCAGTTCAAGGTCCTTATATAATTTTTCATAAACTCCGCTTTTTCTGACTATGTTTATATCATTGCACAAGCCTCTATTACAACCAAAGGCGCCAAAGGTCTGAAGAGTCTGTCATTCTTCTCTTTTGTAAGATTATCCCATCATGCTTGCCACTTTCTATGACACTCAAAATGACATCTTTCCCAGTGGCTTTATCCTTAAGATACTGCTTTGTTGCAGGGTATATCTGAGAATTATCCACCCCTCATACTAGTCGATGACGTAGGGTTGGAGTGCATGCATCAACCCAATATCTAAGCTCAAGTTCCAAGCACTAGGAAGTGCAGTACAACGGCTTCTTATTCAAACCCACAATCTCATAAATTTAATCGTCCATAGACTTGTGAAATTGTTCATTTGATTACAAACCTAAGTTCTTGTAACAATCTTTGTCACTCCGTGCTGACAACCGATGTCACGAGCCATAACAACATGGAGCTTCTCAACCTACCCAAATTGACCATGTTGATTTGCCATATACCCTAGTGTCAAAGAGAGGAACGTGGCAACACATTTTGATGTTCACATGCCAAGCAGTAGTTTTCCCAAAGAGCCTTTTGGCGCTCTTTTTCGTTGCCTCCACATTATGTATAATAATCGTCAGAGATGATTGCTACATACTTGTTGACATGGGCTTGGCCGTATGTGCCACATGATGTGTTCCCTATTCTCACTCTTCCTCAACAACGTCAATAACAGGGCTAGTGGCTTAGAAAGGCTAAAGGATGATGCTGGTTCTACCTCGTTCTATAGTAGCAGAGTTTCGTAACCACGTGTGTCGAAAGTGCACTTGGTGTACTTCATGGCTCAATAGGAAAGGACATTTTTGGCATACAATGATGCGTGAATTGAGGTAGCGGGTGGTTGTAAAAAGCATGGAAAAGCTCTGAGACGAAGGGGGCAAGGGGAATGGATTCTTCTGCGATGCATAGGTCTCCACTTTCCAGGAAGGGGTAGATGTGTACATCATGGTACCATGATTTGTTGCATGTGAATGTGCAACACGACTTATGACCGGTGCCAAGATTGTGAATGCATCCACCACTGGTCACACACATTAGCTAATGGAATGGAATTCAACTACACATACTCTACTGCCGCCTAATTCTATAGTGTAAATATTGAATGCTTTTCTGGGACGTGCCCATAATCTTGCTCTGACTTGATCAGGAGCGGGCGGGAATCACTTTGTAAATGCCCGTTGAAAAATTCCGGGCGCAAAATTCATAGGAGAGGTTGCGGTCGGCATGTCTTTGTGCTCGAAGTGGCAGTGGCACGTGCGGATTGTGTGTGGGTAGTGTCCGTAGTACCGCAAATTTACTGTCATGATTGGGAGGTTTTTTGCGTTTGTGGTAAATTGTTGTATCATGAAGTTGAATTGTGCTTTCTTAGAGGTTTTTTTTTAAACTGATGAGATGTAAGTTGAGTTGGTACGTGAAGGTCTTGAGGATATTAGTGAACAGGAAAGTAGTTGGGTTGTTCAGAGGGGTTCTTTGTTTCATGGAAACTTGGCATCTGTTTGTCCAGATCTCTTTGAAGGTGATTGCCTATAGCAGCTGCCACCAGTTAAAGTTCTCTTGTTGAAAATGAAAACTTGGAATATGGTTGGTTTGCAAAAGACTTGGGAGCTTTGTTTGAGTTTGTTTGAAACTTGTTGTAGTTTTGGATAGTGTTGAAAAGCGTGTACAATGGCTCCACTCCATAGGATGCAGAGCGGGCAGATGTTTTCGAAAGTGTAATCTTGTCGGGTGTGGTAGAAACCGTCATTAATGTCCGACTTGGATGCTTCGCATGAGAATTCTGAGGAGGGGTCTTTTGGGTTTTGTGATGAATGAAGTTCATCCTACAGAGCGTTATGGGAGCTTGTTATTCTCTACGCAAGCGCTCTTTCTCCCGAGGAGAGGTCTTACAAGCCTCCTCTCTGGCTCCTCCCAGTGCAGACCCCAAAACGACTGCGGGGTTCAGAACTGGGTTTCAGGTAGCTCTGCTCGGCGTGGTCTCGTGTTCCCGGCACTCGTCCACGGGTGTGCCCTTGCGTTGACTTGGGCTGCGCCCCGAAATCAGTGAAGCTTCAACTTCAACTATGTTCTCGCTTCCTCCAGCGCGGGAATCGCCGATGTGGATTTTTAGCGACGTTGTTGCGAGATGTCCGTATCAAGGACGGACATCGCAATATTCTCACGCTTTTCGCCGTCGGCGAGAAATAGATGAAGACCATTTACGCGCTTCATTGTGCATTCATCCTTCGTCTTGCCCTCATTCCGCAGCCAATGAGAAGAAAATAGATGAATGAAACCACTGCGAATGGACTGCGCCTCGGTACGAGATGTTGAATTCTGCTACGTTTCAAGAGGCTCTGTGATTGGATGGGTTCACGTGCACGTATTGCGTCACCATCCGAGTCACCCTTTCCTATCGCGAATTCCGTCCACCAATTCGTCATGACACTCATGACGTGGAGGTTGTCGGTTCGAACTCCCAGAAAGGCAGGAAGCGTACTTGAACGTATGTGGGAAGCGGGAACATCGCATCGAAAAGCGCGAAGTTCGATGTTCAGCCGACTCACTCATCCGTTGCGGGAGCTTAAACTAATGAAGTTCATCTACCCGCGACTTCCAGGGGATAGATTAACATGAAGCTTCACCGATAACGGGGCTCAGCCTTGATTGGCTGTCTAGGGGAAAAACGCCGCAATGTGGGATGGGAGAGGAGAGGCGGCGGGAGCTGATCCCTCACGATCTGGCCTTGGCTCGTTGGTGGCGAAGGGTGGGCCGCGCGGTTGCGCGCGGGGCGATTGCTTGCGCGGTGCAGCGAGGGGGAGGAAGCGCCAGGCCGACAGAGGGAGGGAGGATGTCGGCATGGTGGTTCTGCCGGTCCACGAGGTTATTTGCCATCGCTCTGACGTTCGCGCTGACGTCGCTGGTGGTGCCTGCTGCGCTCGCCGACAAGCCTTCCAGTGAGTGGTCGGCGAACTCATCGCACTAGACTTCCGTGCGACCGCTGATCGCCCACAAGCCTTGGGGGGTGTGTTTTTGGGTCGAATCCCGATGCGTCGGCTCCCCCACGACAGCTGCTTCTGCACTCGACCTGAGGCCTGCCTGCGATTGGTTGCTGAAGGACAGGGGTGCTGATTTTGTACAGTCGTCGTCAAGGCGGCTCGCACAACGCTTCAAATCAAACACAATTGTGCAACGGAGTGGCGGCAGGACAAGACTAGGAGTGGAAGGCGATGAGCAACCGTTGGGTTGACAGGGAATGCTGACGGCAGCATCGCTGCATGGTTTGACATGCCTACAGCGGGTATCTTGTGATGGTTGATTGGTTGGGAAACATGTCATGTTGTTAACGAACAACATGAAGATTACAGAAAGGAGCTTTCCATGGTTCAAGTGGACCCCTGTCTGCTCGCACGAGCAACAATTGCTGGGGCCTTCTGAGTGATTACAGGCTTTAAGCAATGGGCAAGTGCGCACGGACGTGCATGATGAAGACCAGGATGAAGGTCATGGAGATTCCTCCGGTGTTTTCATGGAGACTTCTCCTCCTCCTGCGTTGTCTCTGTTCCCGTGCAGGCAGCACTGTTCCATTCAATCAATGTCTTGACCACAACGTGGCAGGCGGCGGCAGCAAAGCAAACACAGCGAAAACAGTAGGGACAAAAACAGAGTCAGAGACGGAGGCAGAGGCAGATGCAGAGGCAGGGGAAGGAGCAGGCAGCGATGCGGACGCCGGTGTGAGAGTGGGTCTGTCGCCGTGGACTCCCAACACGCCCCCGGTGGTGCTGCGCCGTGCGATCGCGCACATGGGTGACCTGCTGCGCTTTGACGAGCTGCTGCATAAGGTGATTGCTGGAAAACAACTTGCGGAGAAAACATGTCTCCCACTTTCTTGTTGAGAGTAGCAGTTCTCGTGTTTGATGCCTGTGCTTTTAGCATGCTGTCTAGAATAATGGTTGCAGTCCCTCACCAGTGACATGTTCAGCATCGTGGTTTGGAGTTGTTGGTCCGTCATTTTTCGCTTGCATGGTCTGCTGTGTGCCTCATTCTTCTTTTTGCATGGTCTGCTGTGTGCCTCATCGCACGAGCCGCATGATGCAACAAACACTCATGGCACACACGCTGCCTGCCACCCACAACCTTGTGGCAAACACGCAAATACCCATGTGACGCCATCAAGCCATGCCATGCCATGCCATGATGGCTTGCCTGAACAACACTCATGCTGGGCAAGGCCATGCGACGTGCTGCATGTGCGCATATGCAGCCAGGTTGTAGTGCAGCGCAAGCCAATCACGGTGGTGGGCATCGGCAGCAGCTGCGCGTCTGAGTTTGGAGGAAGGGTGGGTCCGCAGTTGCAGCTGCTCAACCTGGAGGCGTGGGAGTTTGCACGGTGAGTTTGTTGAGAGTCTTTGGGGGGGGGGGGGGGGGGGGGGGAA
>SZWC01006936.1:89966-116234 GCA_023375785.1 Penium margaritaceum | reverse complement strand
TGTGCCGTTGATGCACGAGCGCGAATGGGACGCGGTGGTGGACCCGTTTCTAGTGCAGTCGCGCGGTCCGCCAACCAAGGGGTCGGCGCTGCGCTGCCTGGGTGTGCTTGCCGCTGCTTGCCTCCACCCCGACCCGTCGCTCCGCCCCACCATGAACGCCGTTGTGCGCACCGTCGAGGGAATCCTGCTGGGTGAGGCATGGGGAGGCATGGGAATCCCTTCCGTCCCTTCATCCTAGGATGAAGGGACGGAAGGAATGAAGGAAAGAGGGAAGGGGTTGTGTGCAGTTGTGGAAAGGGGAAAGTCGAGGGTGGCTGTCAGTGGAAGTTCAATGGAGGAGTGGGACCATTGTTAGGGGTCGTTCCGCGAGTGTCCTGTTGTGCGAGGAAGGTGGAGCGTGTGTGCGCAGAGGAGAGGGCTGCGAGGCACACTGGGCGCCCTGCACTGTGCATGTGGTGTGGAGCGCACCGTTTCCCCAACCATGAGGAGACTCTTGCATCTTCGTTTGGCCCTGAATTCTTTTGCATCCACTACGATGGAGGGAGAAGAGTGTGGGGAAGAGGGGGTGGCGAGGAGGGGTAGCTGCGCAGAGGACGGGGTGAATGACATCAGGGAGTGCACCTCCTGACGACGTTGGCAATTTCAAGCTGAGTATTCTCTTTTTTTGTCTGGCTCCGCCATGATCCTGAACCATGTGGCTTGCTATGAACGCAGAGAAAGACCCGGCAGAGATAGCCAACAGCATCAGGAAGGAGCGGCGCGTGTGGTAGCCGCCTCGTCCCCAGCTCCGGTGGCCGTGTCCTCCGAAGGAGACACGCGAGGGGCCCCTTGCCCCTGGCGGTGGAGTGACGAGATTTTGGTACTCTTATGATGGGCCGACTCAGCAGACCGGCACTGACGTTGCTATCCTCTCTTTTCTCAGTTGTCCAAAGTCTGCAGACTTGACTGCAGACAAGTCGCACGCAGACGCATCCGCATTGGATGCTCGTGGGTTGGCCCGCGGAATCATCTGCACTAAGACGTCGTGCAAGAGTGTAAGATAAGGCCGCGACTGATCAACGCAACATGTACTCGTTGTGGCGGCTGTCAAGTCTGATGTGCGGCTCGCAGGTGTTACTGCTGCCTCAAAACCCTAGCAAGGTGGGATGTGGTGGGGTTGAGGTTGTCTCACTGTGGACTGACAATGGACCACCACCTTGCTCAATTGGAGCAATTTTTTGTGAGGATTTTGCTTGTTCAATGCATGTAGCAAATCCTGCTGCTGTGACACACAGATTCAAGCCTTGTTTCCTGGTGTAGCACCCATGAAGGGGCCCATGGTGTATTGATGGCTATTCTTTCATTCTTGACTTGTGTGCCTGTTTCCTATCACTGGAAAAATAGAGCATGTAACATGCAAATTGTACGTAGGAACATTGCATGGAGTTGATGTGCAAACTTTGAGTTGGAGAGAGCCATACACCAGCCAAGTCACATGCTGCCATTCTATTCTCCTGTGTTCTAGTACACATGTAGGTAATGTTTAGATTCGATGGCAATTTATGGCTACATAGTCTTGGACCCATTTCACCGAAGGCCCCTCTTGTTGCTTTTGGTGTTTTGTTTTGGTCGAAATGTTCATCTCCATGGTGTATGTTGGTTATGGTTGTGACACACGCAAGTGCCCTCTTGTCTCCATGCACACACACACCACCATACCACTCCAGGTGATTAATCTCGACTGAGGCTCTCTGGTGCAAACCGTGACACAGCATAGAGCACACAGTGGTGATGACACCATCAAGTCACCAAGTCGTGACCAGAGCATCAGCGTCACCCTCATGACGAGCCTTAGCCTAGTGATAATCCTGCATGTCAAAATGGGGGAATACATTTGTAGAAGTACATGCTTGTGATGTAACTGGACTCATACACACTTGCATGCATTTAGCGTAGTGTACCGGGTTGCTGATCCCTCGGGACCACTCGTCCGGTTTATACCGGAGTGTGAGAAACCGCCTGGAGCTCGTTCGCTCGAGGGCCGGGTTCGATCCCTGGGTGGCGTCCGGGCCCCACGTCGAGTTCACGTGGGTGGCCCGGTCAACCAGCACTTACCACTTCGCTCTCTCGTTACTCACATGCTTGTTGCTCTTACATACTTCTTCACGTGGTTTTGCCCCCGATCTACGGTTTCTCCCGTCGCTTGCTACTTGCTTGCTTGCTTAGCAATCAAGGCTACCTACTGGTATCAGAGCAAGAGGGCTTCTTCCTCCTCGCGACAGTCCTGAGACCTCGTGAAACCACGTCGGGCAACTTCTCCGTGGCGGATGATCCCGCGCGAGCCACACACTCGCAACCATGGCAAGTAGAAGCAGCAGCAGAAGCCGCCGCCACTGCAGTCTCTCACATCGCACCCATGGCTCACGGTGTGCCTCACTCCCGTGCACGGGTCACGCACATCTCTGCAGCTGTTCCCGGGCACCTCGCTGAGCTTCGGCCGCTGCATGCACGTCGGGGCGGTCAAGCGGCTGCAACGACCTACGCTCCATTCTCCCATGAGCCGCGCTCTCACATTCTTCGCAGTGACTCACGCTGCACCCCACTCTGCGAGGTGTGGTTGTTTCTGGCGTCACCACCACTACGGCATTGTCCCCCCTCCGCCGTGCTTCAACTTCTGCACGGACGCACGTGACTATCTCTCAACAGTCACGTGAGGGCCTTCACTGCACTTGTCCACTGCACCACCCGCTGCACCAGCAATCTGCATGGTGCATTTGCCTCGTGCACACAGCTGCCCCATGCACTGGCATTTCTCGGCCTCCGTTCTCCTGCTCCACACGTGGTGCCTTGCTGCCCGCACTACCTTTGCAGCAGCCAACACATCTGCACCAGCAGGATCAAACGGAGCAGCTAAACCTTTTTCTGTGCACCTCTCAGCACCTCTGGCTGCCTCCCAGGCAGCCAAGCACTCGGCGCACTGGTGTCTCCGCGTGCAACCGAGCCTATCCCCACATCTCCCACTGCCGCACGTGAGCGAGCCCGCATCGACGAGGAGCTTGCGTATTACGAGGAGCGGGCGGAGAGGGAGGTGTGGTCGAGGGTTTGCCGCAGCAGCCTGGGCTACCACCCCAGCAAGGACTACGACCCCGCTGATGACTACGAGTGGGCAGACGCAAAGGACTACGCAACCCACTGTCAATTAGCCGCTGACGACTCTCCGACGGCGCAGAACGAGCCAGCTACGGCGCCGCCGCGTGATCATCGATCTCTTCACTCACCGGCAAGCTCACCCGTTGCCCATATGACCTGCCAGCAACACTGCCGAGCTGCTCCTCGTGGCACAACACCATTTTCTGCGGCAGTAGCATCAGGGGCGCCTGCTTCACGCAATGCCTCATCTTCGGCAGCGTCAGGTGCAGAGTCATCGTCTTCTCCAACCCCTGATATTCAGACTACTTTGTAGGATGCGCTTGTGTCCAGTGCTGCTGTTGCATCTATCTTTGCAGCTACTGCACGTGCAGCATATGCACCAGCCAGCACTGCCGCTGGCAGAGCCATTGAGACCTACACTGTGACTGCAGTTGATCAGGGACATTTGGCGGCTGCTGCCGTCAACGTAGTGACTCAGATTGCTGCCGCAGCAGACGCAGTCGCATCAGCAGCAGCAACAGCAGCGGCCACAGCGCTCTCCAGTGCCGTTGAGTCTATCCACACCTCCACAGTCCAGGCATCATCTCTGCCCTCTTCTTCGTTTTCAGCCACTCGTTACGTTCAGCTGTTGATCTCGACCACTGAAGCCATCTCTGGTCTGTCAGCTGCAACGCTGATAGGAGTAGCCTGTCTCATCATCTCTGCATCAGCCGCAGTTGCAGTTGTAGCCTCCTCAGCTGTAGCGGCTCTTCCACCGTTCTTCTCATTCTGCCGCCGTGCCTGGTGAGCTTGGCTTCTCTTGGTATCTCTCTCTTCTTGCCGCTTTTGTATTGTGGTGTTTGTGCGCCCAGGTTGTTGCCTTGCAGCAAACCTCCGCCGCACTCATCACACATTTCCCACGTCCATTGGGGAGAGGGAAACTCTGCCGAATTTTTCTCGGCAGAGCCACGCAAGTTGCAACATGCCAATTAACGATGACCAATACACAGCCTTGCAAGCTGAACTGCAGCGCACGCGGAATACACTGCAGGCAGCACTTGCTGCTCAGCGCATCGCAGAGGAGAAGCTGCGGGCTGAGCAGGCACACCAAGAAACCTTCACAGATCACATTGCTGACTTGGTCATTAGCCGCCTCCAACTCACACTGCGCAGCACACCGCTGTCCGTCGGCATTGCTGCAACATTCTCCACCTCCTCTGCTTCCGCATCTGCTGCCGCTGGCTCATTTTCCTTTGACTCCCTAACAGTGGCCGCCGCTGCCGGCGCAGTTGTAGAAAAAGCGCTTGCCTCATCAGTGCAGCGCAAACCTGACTTCGACTCTAATCCACCTCACTTCACCTCCAATCTCACATTCCACTCTTGGGAGGTTCGTTTCAGCGCGTGCGCACAGGGGGAGCAGCTCTGGGAATACTACCATGAACTCAACCCCTCTGCTGCTCCACCTTTCGTGCCAGTGGAATCTGAGTCTGCACGGGCTGTACGTGCCCTCATTCGCGCCGAACTCAATGATCTCACTGATGAGATGGGGTCCTACAATGCTGACACTGCACGCCACACCCCTGCTGACCCGGTTGGTGCTTACGTACTGATCAAGCGGTGCACGACAGTGACTGGGCATGCAGCTCAGAGTGTCCTCACTGTCCAGTTCAAGACGCTCTCTATGCGTGCTGACGAGATTGCAGATGCTTACTGGGCACGCAGTCTGCGACTCCTGCGCGACCTCGGCAACGCTGCCCCTTGCCAGCTCCAAGCTGTTCTCTCCATCGTCAATGGCCTCATCCCAAAACTCACGGACATCGTTCGCGAGGTGAAGGCTACTGAGCTTGAACGCCTGGCTGCCATTCCTTTCCCAGCTGACGCACCTCTCGGCATTGGTGCATTGTGGGAGTTCACCTCGCAACTTCTGACCGACTTGTGGAGTTCGCTGCAAATCAAACGCATTCATCGCGCCACAGTTGCAGCAGTGACCATTGCACTCCCTTCTTCCTCCACCTCTTTGGCTCCTTCATCGTCCTTCACCACCACTTCCATCACGACTGCTACATCTCTTGCTTCCCAAGGGGGTGGTCGCGGTGGGAGGGGTGGTGAAGGTAGAGGTAGAGGGGTGGCTCTGGCGGTGGTGGGCAAGAAAGGAGTGGCAAGGGTCGCAAATCTGATAGCGCCGCACCCCCATCCTCCTCCTCCAGCTCTGTTACGTGCTGGAACTACGGTGCCACCGGTCATGTAGCGCCCAAATGCCCAGAGCAACCTGATGATGCCCGCCTTGCCTCAGCCATGCGTGCTCACTGGGCACGCTCCATAGGTTCTGGTGGTGGCTCTACACGTTCATCCACCTCCACAGCTTCAGGTGGCTCCTACAGCTGCTGCCTACACCACCGCCCACTCTTCATCGCTGCTGCCCGCACCCTGGGGTTGACCCCCTCGATTTGGCAGTCCTGTCTACTTCGGACCCCCGTCCGGGTTCTACTCTCCTCCACCGTGGGCATCCTCCACCCACAATTCCCAGCGCCTCTTGTGGCGTACTCATCACCAGGCTGTCTGAGGACGACCGCCAGCTGGACTCTGCCCTCTCTCATGCCATCTACCAGCGTCACCTCCGTGATCAGGAAGGTGAGAGTGGACATTCGGTTCAGGGGGGACTTGCGTGTGTTGCAAGTTTGTCTCTCCGTGGGTCGTCCTTTGGTCATGTTCAGAGTTGTTCCCCAGTCAACGTCCGGTGGATTGAGTAGTGGCAGTCTTACAGTCTTCCTCGTTGTCTTGCAGCCTGTGGTCAACACCTTTCTCCTCGCTCTAAAATTGCTCCCGTGAGTCGTGACCCTGCTACTGTCCGCGTGGCGAGTGGCTTCTGGATCCTTGATTCAGGGGCCACTCACCACATGACCTTTTGTCGTTCCTCGTTTGTTTTGCTGGGTCCCATTGGCTCAGTTCGCTTCGTTTGCACCGGCTCTGGCCAGCTTCTACCTGTCCAGGGTGTTGGGGTTGTCCGCTTTGTTGGCCCTTGGGGGGAACTCTTTCTGCCTGACGTTTTGTATGTCCCCGCTCTTGAGCTTAGTCTGCTGTCTATTACGACACTTGACAACCACGGCATAGACTTCTCCTCCAGCCGTGGTATTGCTTCTGTCTTACATCGCACTACTGGTCGTGTTCTGCTGCGTGGCACTCGTTGTGATCGCTTGTTCCGTGTACCATCAATTGCACCGCATCCCTCCACGACCGCTCTCGTTCGTGTGGCCCGCTCTCTCACTCTGGCACATGCACAGTTGCTCTATCGCCGTCTCTGTCACATTCACACTGCTGCCGTTGACAGTTTGCTTCGAGACACGCCTGCTCATGGTCTTGACGCCGACACGTTCTCTGCCCCTTGCCCCACCGACTGTCTTGAGTGTGCCCAGGGCAAGATGCATCGCTCCCCTTTTTCCACGTCAGAGTCCCGCACGTCTCACCCTCTTGATCTCCTGCATGCTGATGTCATGGGACCCCTTGCCCATGACGCACTTGGGGGGGTTGGTCGCTATGTACTCTGTCTCACAGACGATTTTTCTCGCATGCGCTGGGTCTTTGCCCTTCAGCAAAAAAGAAACGTTTGCCCCACTTTGGAGTCCTGGCTGCCACAGGCCGAGCTGGCCTGTGGTCGCTGTCTGAAAGTCTTTCGCTGTGATCGGTGGAGAATTCATGGGTCCCACTACTCCCTTCTTGACGTCTCGCGGAGTGTGTATGGAACCTTGGGCTCCCTACACACCCCAACAAAACAGCGTCTTTGAACACTGGAACCACACACTTGCCGAAGGTGTCTGCACTCTCCTCAATGAGTACTCTCTCTCCACCGTCTTCTCTTTCGAGGGGATGTCCTACATGACCTGGGTGTGGAACCGTGTTTCCCACGGTCCCCTCCCCCGTCATGTCATGCCATTCAAACGTTGGTACGGCCGCCGTGCTGACCTTTTTTTGGCTCGTGTCTGGGGCTGTATGGCTGCTGTCTGGTTGCCCAAACACTTTTGCGACGGCAAGCTCAGTCCTCGCACTCGTCTTTGCACCTTTCTTGGTGGTTCCGCCATGTCCAAAGCATGGCGCTTCTGGGACCCTGACCGCTCTCGTGTCATTAAGTCGCGTGACGTATTCTTCTTCGAGGATGTCTTCCCTCCTGACCTGTCTCATGTCCCTCCTCCTTTCTCTCTCTTCTCGCTCCGTCGGCTTGCGGGGGCTGTGTTTGTCCTTGCCTCCGATCTTCGAGCGTCATCCTCTCCTCTTCACATAGCACCCCCTGCTGTCACGCACAATGAGGATGAGGACTCCTCTTCCTCGTGCTCCCATACCTCTTCTGAGTTGGCTGCATCACACCCCTCCCTGGATTTTGTGTCGTCCTTGCCTTCCGCCCACAGTCTTGAGTCCTCGTCGCCCTCTAGCAGTCCCAAGTCCTCACGCTCGGCACCCACTCCCACGTAGCTCCCCGTCCATTCCACCACTCCCAACTTTCCTGATACTGAGTTCTCCCATGTGGTTGGAGGTGACGCACCTCATGCCCCAATCTATGGCCCTGAGCCCTACACTCGTGGGGGGGAGATTGCATGCTCTTCTTTCCTCTTAGTCCTCACAACCCTCCCGTAAGAATTCTTGCTCTTCTAGGACACCTGTTGAGTCTGTTCTTATTGGCTCCACCAAAGCCTCTTAGCCCACTCAGCGGGTCACGTGCTCTAGCGCCTCGTCCTCCATAGCCAATACCTCAGTACTCCCTACCGGCCTTGATGCACTGGGCTTGTCTTTGAGCGTTTTGCACCCCAAATCGACAGTTGGCTACGCTCTTGTAGCCCATGAGTTCCACAGTGCTCTTGAGTCCTCTGTCGCCGGCTACGTCACCGCATGTTTCCCGGCCTCTAGCCTACCCACTCTCCACCCTGAGCCTACCACTGTCCGACAGGCTTGTGAGGCAGCTAACGCTGACCTTCAGGAGAAGGCCATGCAGGAGGAGCTCACGGCCCTCTAGGAGCATGGGGTCTTTGAGCTCGTAGACCCTCCTGCAGGCCGCGAGGCATTCGCTGTCCGATGGGTCCTTCGACCGGTACAAGGCTCGTCTCACGGCCAAGGGGTTCTCCCAGATTCATGGGATTGACTTTGATGAGACCTTTGCACCGGTCGGAAGGTACACTACTACCCGAGCACTGTTGAGTCTTGTCCCACTGCACGACTAGGAACTGGAATAGATGGATGTCAATAATGCTTTCCTACATGGAAATCTTGAAGAAGAGGTCTATATGATCCAGCCACAGGGTTTCACCCATGGCACAAACAAGGTATGGCGACTGTGCAAGGCCCTCTATGGACTCCAGCAGTTGCCACGTTGTTGGAACATGGAGATCTCCTCGACCCTTGAGCGGGGAGGTTACCGTCGTAGCACGATTGACCGGGCACTCTTTTTGAGAGCCGTTCGTGGCCATACTTGTCTATGTCAATGATCTGCTCATTGCCTCGCCCAGTCCCACAGCTGTTCAGTCGGTGAAGGACTTGGTGCAGTCTACGTACAAGATGAAGGACCTGGGTCCAGCATGGGTATTTCTTGGAATGGAGCTTGAGCATGACTGACAGCGTCGCACTCTGCACGTGCACCAGGCTGCATACATCCGTACACTAGGGGAGCGCTTTGCCTCCCTACTTGCTGACATCCCCACCGCATCCACACCGATGACTCTAGCGGGCCAGCGCCTGCTTAAGTCACTGGATTCAGCACAGTTGGGGGATTTTGTTGATGTTACAGACTACCTCAGTGTGGTTGGCTCCCTCATGTACCTTGCTACTACCACCCGGACGGACGTGGCCTTCTCGGTCAACTTCTTGGCCCAGTTTTCCCAGCAGCCTCGCCAGAAGCATCTCGAGGCTGCACTTCGTGTGGTACGCTACGCGTTATCCACTGCACGCGTGGGGCTCTGCTACCGTGCACAGCCTTTTGTGGTCGTGGACAGATATACAGACAGTGACTGGGCGCATGACACGGATGCTTGCAGTCGCACCGGCTACATCTTTCTTGTCGGTGGGACTGCTGTCTCTTGGAAGAGAGGAAAACAGGGCTGTGTTGCTCGAAGCTCCAGTGAGGCAGAGTATGTGGCACTTGGTGCATGTACGTGTGAGAGTGTGTGGTTGTCCCGCCTGTTGCAACAGTTACGTGTCCCCATGTTTTGCATCACTCTGCGCTGTGACAACCAAAGTGCAAAGGCAATTACCGAGCACGATGACATGCATCATTCTCGCACAAAGCACATCAATATTGAGCATCATTTTGTACGCGAGCGCATTGCTGTTGGAGAGGTTCAGGTTGTCTGGGTCGATACTCGTCAACAGCGTGCAGACTTCCTCACTAAAGCTCTGAGCCGTGGCATGTTTAAAGCGGCTCTGCATGCTGTTGGCTTGATGTGCCCTCGTGATGTCCCAGGTTGATGTGAGTCCTTTGTTCCTCACTATCATGTGATGTGTTCCTTTTTTTCACGTGTGTGTGTGGGCTGTTCGTCTGTGGGTCATGGGGGAGTGTTGGTTATGGTTGTGACACACGCAAGTGCCCTCTTGTCTCCATGCACACACACACACCACCATACCACTGTTTGTGATTAATCTCGACAGAGGCTCTCTGTTGCAAACCGTGACACAGCATGGAGCACACAGTGGTGATGATACCATCAAGTCACCAAGTCGTGACCAGAGCATCAGCGTCACTCTCACGAGAAGCCTTAGCCTAGTGATAATCCTACGTGTAAAAATGGGGGAATACATTTGTAGAAGTACATGCTTGTGATGTTACTGGATTCCTACACACTTGCATGCTTTTAGCGTAGTGTACCGGGTTGCTGATTCCTCAGGACCACTCGTCCGGTTTATACCGGCGTGTGAGAAACCGCCTGGAGCTCGTTCGCTCTTGGGCCGGGTTCAATCCCTGGGTGGCGTCCGGGCCCCACGTCGAGTTGTTCGCATGGGTGGCCCGGTCAACCGGCACTTACCTCTCATAACTGACATGCTTGTTGCTCTTACATACTTCTTCACGTGGTTTTGCCCCCGATCTATGGTTTCTCCCGTCGCTTTCTACTTACTTGCTTAGCAATCAAGGCTACCTACTTCCCCAGAATTCCTGCAATTGAGTCTCCAAAGTTCCAAAACTTAACGCTGAAGTCGTGCGGGTGAGCTGCAAAGCGAGCTCGCAGCTCCCTTCGCCGCTCGGCTACCCCGTCTAGATGGCCAAGCACACCGCCTGGAAAGGACTCCATGCATCTGACAGCGTTCCTATGCTTGAAGTTTGCCATGTCTGTGGGTAGCCCCTGGAGGGTTGCGCACATAACGTGGATATGTTCCGTGCGCAGTCCTTGGGAGACAACGCCCAGAACATGAATCTGTGTGTAAACAATCAAGAACTTGCTGATTTCCACAATGATTCTTCCAAGAGATATGAATGAAACACGAGTACGATCAATCCACGATGACTATGTTTTTCCAAGGAATCACTTGAGGGCACTGTCACTGTTGGGATGTGAGTTGTTTTCGTCCACTTGTACAGCTTACTGTGACCACTCGGCCGTGTCCATGCTCCTGCAGATCCCTGATGCGGGCCCAGCTGGCGCCTGAGCACTGACGGTTGGTGGATCCATCCACCAGCAGATGCCAGACGGCTGTCACGACGTCCCGGGTGCTTGCTGGGGTGCTTTGCATTTTTCCTGCAGACGCTAAAGTTTTCTCAGTGGACTAGCTCTCGAGCCTGATTTGCATGTTTTGCATTGTCCATCCACTGATTGATGCTGCACTTGTGCGTATGACCAGTTGTAGCGTCCGGCTTGAGATTTTGCATCTCTAGGTTTAGACGGTGTTGCGTTTGGATTCTTGTGCGCAGAGTTGCGGCCAAAATAGTGGTTTTGAGCCGGTTTTAGGACAAATCGACACTATCGCGTGCGTCACCCGCCGTGTGCTATGGCAGGTATTTATACTCTGTGCTTTTCAGTTGTCATCTCTCTCTGCATTGCTAAGCTATTGGAGCTTATGAGACTTTGCGCGTCTCCCTAGCTTGATCCTTGCTGCTTCTTGCACCTGCTTGCTTGCTAGTGCGCTAGCTGACAGGACAGTGTCGGCACATCAGCAACAACAAGGTTAGGAAGCTTCCTAGCAATTCTTCTTGGTATCAGAGCAGCAAGACTCTCGCTGAGCTGTACCGTAGAGATGCAGCATAGGCAGCAGCAGTGAGAGTCACCGTCGCCGCCACATCCTGGGACCCGTCGCAGCCGACGTTGGCTGCAGCGACGTCACCACGCAATCACCACCACCGTAGCAAGTGGAGCTACGGCAGTGCCGAGATCCAGCAGCCACGCTGGCCAGCAGCAGGAGCACCGGGTGGCAGCAGCAGTCGTATCTGGCTCTCAGCCTATACACACACACACAAAAAAAAAGAGGAGTAGCAGCTCGCAGCAGCAGCTTGCGGCGGCGGCTACGAGCAGTGGCAACACGCATCGGTGGGAGCAGCTTGCAGCTGCGACGGCATCAGCAGCCGGGAGCAGCACCAGCAGCGCAGCAACAGCAGTGAAGCAGCATCGGTGCAGCAGCAACATTGCAACTGCTGCAGCGACAACAGCAACAGCGGCAACAACAACAACAGCGGCAGCAGCAACATTGCAGCAGCGGCACCGGCTACAGCACATCTGCCGCAACAGCAGCGGCGAGCTTGCGCAGCATTGCTGCTGCACAGCAGTGCTGCGCAGCTGCACAAAAACTGCACAGCACTGCATAGGCCTGCGTGGTACCGCGCAAGCCTGCGCAACCCCTGCGCAGCCGCGAGCACGGAGTGACAAGGTCACCCCCACCGTTCACGCGGGGTTTGCGTGTCTTCTAAAAAAAAATCGCTGGCGTAAAAAAAGCTAGCGAAAAATGCGCTAGCGTTTTTTTCGCTAGCGTAAAATATGCTGACGTCATCATAGACTGTGTTGACGTCAGCAGTTTTGGGGTCAAAACGTCAATTTTTCTAGACATTTCAAATCCTCGAGAAATGCTGTGAGTTTCTTGTTTGGAGCATTTCTCACGTTCGGCCCCATACCGTACATTGCAATGGCGCTGGTCCGTGACAAGGACCAAGGACTCGTTGACCCCTCTTCCTCCTCTTTGGGCGTTATGAGTCCGCGGTTGCAGTCCCGCATGATCGACGAGCTTCGTTGGTCACAAGACGAGATGCGCCGACAGCAGCAGAGGCAGTCCGACGCATTGCAGGAGGTCACCGAGTTACTACGGGGTCGTTCGATGGCTTCACAGCAGCCACCTGGAGGATCTACTGGAGCTGCACCATCTGCTCAGCAGTCTACACCCTACACAGCGCCGTGGCCTCAGCATCACTCATCACAGGTGGCTCCTGGGATGAGGAGGAGATTGAGAATGACTCACGCCAACACGAGATTTGTGTGCTTGAGGAGCGCATCCATCAGTTACGTTTGGGATCACAGCCTCCCACTCCGCCACCTTCTCGCCGTCGGGATCAGCCACGTCGTTCAGCAGCGTTCACCTTTGGTGGCGTTTCTCTCACTGGTGGGCTCCCCATACCCCGACCACCGCCTCCCGAGCCTAAGGTAGCCCTCTCCACGGAGCGGTGACCGAAGGACTTTGAGACACCTACATCTCGTTACGATAGTGACAAGGGCTTCGATTGCTGGGAGACCTTGTTTCAGGTGTGGGCCGATTCTAAGGGTCTCTGGCCCTACTACCACAGCCAGTACCAGACCCGCGACGCTCACCATGTCCAGACAGCAGCGAGAGTAATGCGGGGTCTCCTCTACGCCATGCCGCGGGAGACTGTGGTCGACTTCTGACCCTTTCTCGTTGAGACAGGGATCGGGACTGGAGTAGATCCGTGTCAGGGCTTGGAGCTGGCCCTGACACTTCTCGCTACGGAGACCCATGCTACGAGGGCGTCCCGAGTATGTGAGTTTCACTCCCTTCGTCAGGGTCGCACGGAGCTTGCAGTTGACTACTGGAGGCGCGCGATGCGCCTTTACACGCGGCTTGGGACTGGTGGCGGGACGCAGTTGTGGACACTCGACACCATCATGATGGGGGCGCATTTGGGCCACGTGAAGCTCTTTACGAGCTTTGATCTTGTGGCTCTCTCTGAGCTATCAGAGTCACTACAACTGCTTCCTTGGGCCCATCGCTATTTCATCCAGGCCACATCGGCTCATGAAGCTGCCATCGCCCATCTGCAGAGTCCACTTGTTGCAGCTGTGACTGCGACCCCTCCTACGCCTTTGTCCCTGCTCACCAGTCCCACCTCCACCGCTTCCTCCTCCTCCTCCTCCTCCTCTACCCTGAGCGGCCACACTCAGGGTGTTGCAGCAGTCGCAGAGGAGAAGAAGGGGAAGAAGCGATGTGGGAAGGGACAGCAGTAGCAGCAGCAGCAGCCGACGTGTAGTGGCAGTGGACGTTCTGTCCACTGCTACAACTGTGGAGGCGCTCACCGCTACACGGAGTGTGAGCAACCCCTTGACTGGACTCGGATCATGTGCGGCCTTTAGGCGGCGCACACAGAGCGGATGTCCTCGAGTGACACACGGACTGGGTGCGCCGCGACCACGAGTGCAGCAGACGCATCCGTTTCATCAGGTGACAGCGGTGATGTGGACCCTTGGGATCGCACGATCGCAGAGCTTTGTGAGCTGCTAGCGCTTCGTACTCAGGGAGGTGCGAGTATGTCATCACAGCCAAGTGGTCCAAAAATAGCTTGTCTTACTACGTCTGTTGCTCGTGATGATGCTTGTGGTGGAGCTATGTTGGCTTGCGATGAGGATGGACCTGACAGTACCGACTGGCTTGCCGAGTCACAGATCCGTGTTGTTCGTCGTTGTCCCGAGTCCTCTGCTGAACGTCCGGTAGAGGTAGAGTGTTCTGTGGCACGTTGCTCAGTGTGGAAGACTGGTCTTGAGTCGCGTGGCACCTGGATTATTGACTCTGGGGCCACCCATCACATGACATGTCGTCGTAGTGACTTCGTTGTGCTCGGTCCCATTGCGTCCATTCGGTCTGTTCGCACAGGGTCTGGTCAGTCGTTGCTTGTTCAGTGAGTTGGAGTTGTGCGCTTTGATGGTCCGTCTGGCCCCTTGTACATTTCTGATGTGCTCTTTGTCCATGCTCTTGAGCTCAGCCTGCTCTCTGTTCGTGCATGCACCAGGATGGGTCTCACTGTTGAGCACTCTGCTGACTCTTGAATACATTCTCATGACATCTCGAATGCTTGCTGGAGTGCTTTGTAGCTTTTCTGCTGACGTTAGAGTTTTCTTGGTGGACTGGCTCCCAGGTCCAATTTGCATGTTTTGCATTTTCTATCCACTGATTGCTATGGACTTGTGCCTGTGACTAATCGTAGCGTCCAGCTCAAGATTTTCCATCTCTAGGTTCAGATGGTGTTGCGTTTGGATGCCTGTGCGCAAAGTTACGACCAAAAAAGTGGTTTTGAGCCGGTTTATGGATAGGTGGCTGGCAGCAGCAGATGTTGCCGCAGTTGGACAGGCTACGTGTTCCTGCTTCGTGGCACCACTGTGTCGTGGCGCAGTGGCAAGCAGGGTTGTATCACACGTAGCTCATCAGAGGCTGAGTATGTTGCTCTGGGGGCTGGGGCTGCTGAGGCGGTATGGCTGCAGCGTCTATTTTGTGAGTTGTGTCAGTCTGTGCCTTGCATTGTTCTACATTGTGACAACCAGAGTTCTCTTGCCATTGTAGAGAACTCTGGTTTGTTTCATGCATGCACAAAGCAAATTGCTGAGCATCACTTTTTGCGTGATCTTGTGGACGGACAGGTGATCCCTGCCATCTGGGTTAGCACGGACATGCAGCGGGCTGACTTCTTGACCAAGGCAGTTGCGCGCTGAAAGTTCATGGTGGCCATTCGTTCTGTTGGGCTACGCCCCTTGGCTGACAGTGGCTGAGAGTGGGGTGTGTGAGCATGGACTGTTGAGCATCTTGTTGAGCACCTATGTCAGTTCTGCACGTGTATGGACATGCGTACCATCGGGTCATGGGAGAGTGTTGTGATGTGAGTTGTTTCTCTCTGTTTGTACAGCTTAGAATGATCACTCGGCCGTGTCTATGCTTGTGCAGATCCCTGATGCGGGCCCAGCTGGCGCCGAAGCACCGACGGTTGGTGGTTCCATCCACTAGTAGCTGCCAGACGGCTGCCATGACGTCCTGAATGCTTGCTGGAGTGCCCTGTAGCTTTTCTGCAGACGATAGAGTTTTCTCGGTGGACTGGCTCCCAGGCCCGATTTGCATGTTTTGCATTCTCTGTCCACCGATTGCTACGGACTTTTGCGTGTGACTAGTCGTAGCATCCGGATCAAGATTTTCCATCTCTAGGTTCAGATGGTGTTGCGTTTGGATGCCTGTGCGCAGAGGTACGACCAAAACAGTGGTTTTGAGCCGGTTTATGGACAGGCGGTTGGCAGCAGCAGATGTTGCCGCAGTGACTGCTCTTGACACACCCGCCATCGTGCTTTATGCCTCTGTTGTTGATGACCTGTATCGTGCATCTCGTTGTACTCCCTCTGTTTCTTCTCCACCTCTCTCCTCTGTGCGAGTGTTTGTCACTGGTGTTCTCTTCCCTGAGCACCAGTGCTTGTTACATCGTAGCCTCTGCCATTTGAGCTCGGACACTGTTTCCAAGCTCATTCGCACTCAGCCAGCCCTTGGTCTTGACGCAGCTTCTTTTGAGAAGGCGTCCAAGACCGACTGTCCTTTTTGCGCCCAGGGTAAGATGCATCACTGCTCTTACCCTGACTCCTCCTCCCGGGCACTGCGCCCACTAGAGTTGGTCCACTTGGACCTTCTCGGTCCTCTCCCAGTCGAGTCCCTCTCTGATCAGGGTCGATATGTTCTTACCCTGACTGATGACCTCACCCGGATGCGGTGGGTCTACAGCCTCCGCCACCAGAGCGATGCCACATTGGCGGTCCGCCTGTGGCTTGTGATGGCTGAGCGTCAGTCTCATCACACCCCGCACACATTCCGCTCAGATCGTGGTGGCGAGTTCTTAGGCGAGATGGATTCCTACTTTGCCGAGCACGGTATCTTTCACCAGCTTTCTGCCCCTACTACACCACAGTATAACGGTGTGTCTGAGCGTTGGAACCACACCATGGAGGATGTGGTTCGTGCTATGCGGTCTCAGTGCGGTCTACCGGAGTCCTTTGCCTTTGAGGGCTTCTCCTACATGACGTGGGTCTGGAACCGCTTACCGCATGGTCCACTTCGAGATCATGTCACACCGTACGAGTTGTGGTTCGGCCATCGTGCTGACCTCTGTCTCTCTTGCGTTTGGAGGTCCGTCGCCTGTGTCTGCTACACCGAGGACCAGCAGGGGTCTAAGGTCTCACCTTGGGGACGCATGTGTACCTTCCTCGGCATCTCCCCGCGGTCGAAGGCCTGGCATTTTTGGGACCCTGCTTGCCATCGTATTGTCGAGTCTCGAGATGCTCTCTTCTTTTAGGCTCTCCCCTACCGCGACTTGTCCAACATTCTGTCGCTGGCCGCCGACCACGTTCCTACTTGTGTGGCCTCTCGGCGGATGGGGGAGTCTAATTCTGCGGATGGGTCCGGCCGGGCCTCCCCACCTGTGGTCCGGTCTCACACTGCTAATGATCCGGCCATCGTGGCTGTGGGTCCAGTAGCCTCATCAGTACCCTCTGGCACACCTGATCCCCTGGCGGTATTAGACCCCTCAGGTGCACCCGATCTCGTGCCTGTGCCGGTCCCCTGTGCCACACCTGATCCTGTATGAGCGTCAGTCCCCTCCGGCACACCTGATCCCGTGCCGGTCTTAGACCCCTTTGGCACACCCGATCTCGTACCACTGTCGGTCACCTCTGGCACACCCGATCTCGTACCAGTGTTGGTCTCCGCAAGCACACCTGATCCCGTACCATTGTCAGTCCCCTCCGTCAAACCCACTCCCGTGCATGCACCCATGTCCCTTGCGGCTCTGGCTCAGCAGCCTTCCCCGCAGCCTGAGGTGAGCGCTGCATTGCGCTACTCCCACGGGCTCGGTGGTCGCCTTCGACCATTGGCCTCTAGGGCTCAGCGGGCTGCTGACTTTGCGACCAGACTCCCGACTCGTAGTGTTCAGAGTGGCGAGCCCGGCACGAAGGCCCTTGGCTTGAGTGTCCAGGTAGACTACACTAAGGTGCATCCAGCATGTCCCGTCGGCCACGAGTTGGTCTCTCGAGAGTGCTTGGTCGCTTGCGATGCCGCAGTCAACCTTGTCGTGGTCAGACCGAGTCCGGACGTTTGTGTCTTAGCCACCCGGAGCACTCCCTCAACGATGCCTGATCCAGGCACGTTGAAGGAGGCACTCTCAGCTCACAATGTAGACCTGTGGCGTGCTGCTTGTGAGGATGAGCTGAGAGCCATCCGTGAGCACGGTGTCTATGAGCTTGTCGACCTCCCGCCCGGGGGGAAGATTGTACAGACCAAGTGGGTCTTTCGCAAGAAGGTGAAGCCTGATGGCACATTGGATCGCTACAAGGCTTGCTTGATGGCCAAGGGGTTCTCCCAAGTTGAGGGAGTAGGTTTCACTGACACCTTTGCACCCGTTGGCTGCATGACCACCGCTCGCGCTGTGTTCGGGGTTGTTTCTCACCACTACTGGGAGCTGCACCAGATGGATGTGAACAACGCGTTCCTCCATGGCACCTTAGAGGAGGAGATCTACATGGTCCAGCCACCTGGATTCGAAGTCAGTGACAATGTCTGGCGCTTGCGCAAGGCCTTGTACGGCCTGAAACAGTCACCCAGGTGCTGGAACCTGGAGATCACTGGTACACTGACACGTGCCGATTACGTACAGAGTGACGTTGACCCGTCCCTCTTTCTCAGACAGATAGTTGAGAGCTTCACCGCCATCCTCGTCTATGTGGATGACCTCCTGATTGAGTCTCCTTCTATGGAGGCCGTGAAGGAGGCCAAGGCGGTTCTCCAGGCTGCCTACAGGATGAAGGATCTTGGTCCTGCAGGTGTGTTTCTCGGGATGAAGATCGTGCGTGATCGTCAGCGACGGACACTCTTGTTGCATCAAGCATGTTACACCCACGTTGTGGGGGAGCGGTTTCCTGACCTCCTGGGTGTAGTTCCTACAGCCTCCACCCCCATTACACCTGACGGGCAGGATTCTCTGAAGGTGAATGATCCCGCAGACCTGGGGAAGACAGTGGACGTGACCCTGTACTTGCACCTGATCGGCTCCTTGATGTACTTGGCCACTACCACACGACCCAACATTGCCTTTGCCGTCAATCTCCTTGCACAGCTTTCACAGTGTCCTCGGGCCAGATCCCTTCATGTGGCTGTGCAAGTGGTGCGGTACGTGGTGTCCACACCGTACCTCGGACTCTGCTTTCGACGGTAGTGTTCGGTGGTAGTCGACGGCTACACAGGCAGTGGCTGGGCATGGAGTCCTGATGGGCGCAGTCGGACAAACTACGTCTTCTTGCTTGGTGGCACCGCTGTGTCGTGGCGCAGTGGCAAGTAGGGTTGTATCGCACGTAGTTCATCAGAGGCTGAGTATGTTGCTCTGGGGACTGGGGCTGCTGAGGCGGTGTGGCTGTAGCGTCTATTTCATGAGTTGCGTCAGTCTGTGCCATACATATTTATGTTCTGTGATAACCAGAGTGCTTTTGCCATTGCAGAGAACTCTGGTGTATTTCATGCAAGTACAATGCACATTGCTGTTGAGCATCACTTTGTGCGTGATCTTGTGGAGCGATAGGTGATCTCCATCATTTGTGTCGGCACGGACATGCAGCGGGCTGACTTCTTGACCAAGGCACTCGCGCGTGGAAAGTTCATGGTGGCCATTCGATCTGTCGGGCTACGCCCCTTGCCTGAGAGTGGGGTGTGTGAGCATGGACTGCTGAACATCTTGTTGTGCACCTGTATCAGTTCTGCACGTGTATGGAAATGTGTACCATTGGGTCATAGGGGAGTGTTGTGACGTGAGTTGTTTTCGTCCACTTGTACAGCTTACTGTGACCACTTGGCCGTTTCCATGCTCGTGCAGATCCCTGATGCATGCCCAGCTGACGCCTGAGCACAAACGGTTGGTAGATCCATCCACCAGCAGCTGCCAGACGGCTGCCACGACGTCCTAGATGCTTGCTGGGGTGCTGTGAAGATTTTCTGCAGACGCTAGAGTTTTCTCAGTGGACTAGCTTTCGAGCCCGATCTGCATGTTTTGCATTGTCCGTCCACCAATCGATGCCGGACTTGTGCGTGTGACCAGTCGTAGCGTCCGGCTCGAGATTTTGCATCTCTAGGTTCAGACAATGTTGCGTTTGGATACCTGTGCGGAGAGTTGCGGCCAAAACAGTGGTTTTGAGCCGGTTTTAGGACAAACTGACACTGCCGCGTGCGTCACCCGCTGTGTGCTGTGGCAGGCATTTATGCTGTGTGCTTGTCAGTTGTCATCTCTCTCTGCATTACTAACCTATTGGAGCTTATGAAACTTTGCGCGTCTCCCTAGCCTGATCCTTGCTACTTCTTGCACCTGCTTGCTTGCTAGTGCGCTAGCTCACTAGACAATGTCGCCACATCAACAGCACCAAGATTAGGAAGCTTCCTAGCAATTCTTCTGTCATTGGGAAATAAATTAGGGCATGCAGGCCCATGCAAAAACGAACATGAGCTCTGTGTGTGAGTGCGATGCAACACGACAAGAATTTGGCTAAGTCTGGAGCATTGAATATAAAGAACAAGGAGAGGTACAAATGAGCCCCTAGCAGGCTTAAGTAGGGGCGCCGGCAGCTAGCCGCACCGGGCCCCATCACCCCTGCTGAGCCCAAACGAGTCAGCGAGGAGAACACACTGCGTACACCACCATAACAATAACGATGGTCTCATCGAGGCACCGGAACAGCTCTCTGAGTGCCCGGGTCTCGACAACTGAGAAAATAAGAGCATTGCCAGAAAATCTCAGAATCAACGTCCAGACATCACACACAACTTTCCAAACATCGGAAGCGCTAGTACAGCCACCGGGTCTCCTCGTCGCACCGGTATATTCCACCGGATGCGCGGGTCTCAACCCACCGAGAAAACTCTCCTAGCTCCCGACAAGCCTACAGGGCTACCAGAACGCATCGACAGCGTCTCGCCGACGGTGTCGTAGGTGCTGGAGAAGTCTCGGTATAGTCCGGAGGCCCGTCGTGTCGTCACGCCCTCCTCTACCATATACCCTGGATGTGGGTATAGCGGTAAACTAGCGGTGTCGGTCGTGACGGGTGGAAGCCATACAAACCAACACTCCCCCTGGCTGACATAGCCGTCCACGCCAGAACGAATGAACGCAGGCATGGAACAACAATGTATGGCAAGCCATAACATGCATGATTCAACTCACAAAGACACACACACACACACATACACACACACACACACACACTCATCTGCTATCCATCTAGGGTCTCAACCCACCGAGAAAACTCTCCTAGCTCCCGACAAGCCCACATGACTACCAGAATGCATCGACTGCGTCTCTCCGGCGGTGTCATAGGTGCTGGAGAAGTCTTGGTATAGTCCGGAGGCCCGTCGTGTCGTCACGCCCTCCTCTACCATGTACCCTTGATGCGGGTATATGGGTAAACTAGCGGTGTCGGTTGTGACGGGTGGAAGCTACACAAACCAACACTCCCCCTGGCTGACATAGCCGTCCACTCCTGAACGAATGAACAAAGGCATGGAACAACAATGTATGGCAAGTCATAACATGCATGAGTCAACTCTCTCTCTCTCTCTCTCTCTCTCACACACACACACACACACACACACACACACACACACACACACACATCTGCTATCCATCTAGGGTCTCCCTGGACACTGGCACAACCCACCAAGTGTCTGGGTCGCGACCATGTGAGGAGTGATGCACACGCACACAAACCCGTGTAATGCACATCAAACGCATTTCAGAGGACAAGATGNCTCTCTCTCTCTCTCTCTCTCTCACACACACACACACACACACACACACACACATCTGCTATCCATCTAGGGTCTCCCTGGACACTGGCACAACCCACCAAGTGTCTGGGTCGCGACCATGTGAGGAGTGATGCACACGCACACAAACCCGTGTAATGCACATCAAACGCATTTCAGAGGACAAGATGGTCTCCTTGTGACACTGGCGGTACTAGGGCCCGGGTCTCGGCCGCTACGAGCAATCCAACACAATAGTATCATCATCCAAACACAGGATCATGGGAGGATCTCCTCGCAACACGGGTGCAACGCACCACGTGTCCGGGACTCGACCAACAGCTCGCATGCAAATTCCACACACAGTATACCCACACACCAAGACACACGATCACATGGTCTCCTTGTGACACTGGTACAGTGCACCAAGTTTCCGGTTCTCGGCCAACAGTGTGCTACCATCTATATGCAGCTGTGCAGGTACGTTGCACGAGCCACATGCGGATGTGGCTCGTGCAACGTACCTGTAGATGTTCACAACAGAGCATGGACCTCGCCATGCATCTCCCATGACATCGCGTCAGGTCGAGGTCCACACAACACTCCCCCTGGGCAGATGAACCTGGCAGCGATGTCCTCGATGGAGATGCTGATGTCGTAGCTGAACAGATCCTAGGCGATGAGTCAAGTGGTGTATCCATCATGCAGAGATAGCTCCCCCTTTCACGTGCGAGTCTACTCCCTCCCTCAAAGACGAAGTGGTGTCTCCGGCTACGACTCCTCACGTCGTAGCTGCATCACCTGGGGTATACCAATCCTCGCGTGACTGCCAAGGGTCCCAACTCACAGTCTCTCCTGTCTCCGCTCTGTCGCGATGCATTTGTGTACGCCGGAGGAAAGGGAATGGGCGAGCAGCACGCGTGCGTGGATGAAGTGGCGGAGCTGGCCTTCGATACGGGATAGCACATCCTGAGGCACGAGGGTGTACTGCCAGAAGAGGAGAGCTGGAGCGACGAACCGGATCACCACTCGTGGATGAAGATGACGATGGGGCAGGTGAGTCGTGTGGATGAAGGTGCGTGACGGCAATAGTAGAAGAAGGAGGAGCGATGATGGGATTGACAGGAGCGAGGATGGCGGAAGCCGAAGGCACTCTCACCTCTCCTATAATAGGGTCCCCAACGGATGTCATACTCGGAGCTCGTACAAGATCCTCCCCGGGTTTAGGTGTGCCAGATGCTGCTGGCAGAAGGCTCCTGCCGATAGCAGTGATGCTGCCCTCCTCTGAGAATCGCTCACGCGCTGCCATCATCTCCCGCTGTAGCATGAATACACGGTCCTGCAGATCAGCATAGTCTGCCTCGAACATGTCGAGGTGGTCCATGTCGACCTGGTGTAGAATAAACTCTGCCTCAGTGGATGCTGCACATGCAGACTGCACAACTCGTGAGTACAGCGCCATCTGCATCTCTGTTACTGAAGATGATGGAACTGGTGCTGTTGCATCCTCCTGGGGGTCATCCAAGCTCGCGATGTGCTAAGACGCTGGAACATCGGATGCAGCTGCAGGTGTCACATCCACATCATAGCTCATGTCTGTCATGCGAAGAGTGAGCGGTCTCATGCCGAGAGAGAAGGAGAAGGAGGAGTCATCAGAGTCCATAGAGCATGTGGAAACATCGTCCGTGCAGGTACTGTCACCTTCGGCGTTGATGTGATCGGTAGGTTCACCAACAAGTGAAACCAAGGGGCAGAACTCAGCTCCTACTAACGAGGTGACTCCATCTGCATGTATGGATCTGCTCCAGTATCCGCGACTGCCACCCTAATGGACACAGGTGTATAGGGCTTCGGCTTGAAAATGTCCGTCAAGGCGACCAACAAGCGCAGCTGGCACTCACGCACTGTCTCGCCGGGAAGGCTGGTCGTTTCCACCCGCTTAATAATGGAAAGAAGACCACCATCTGACTCCGTCATGTGTGTCGGTACTCCGTCCTGTGCACAAGACGTAGACTCAGGGAACATGGGTGACTCCTGACGCTGTAACTGGTGCTCAGGTAGCACAGATGACACGGTGAAGCCTGTTGAGTCTGCTGCAACACGTGTCCCAATGACACCACTTAGAACTGCTCCTCTCAAGAATGCCTCAACCTCCAAAAGAACAACCGGCCGACTCTGCTCGTGCACTGCGACTGTTGCCGTACTGGTTTGAATCTCGTGTGCCAACGTCCCCGGAGATCCGTGTGGGGTATCCCGATCCGCGCGGGACTCCTGTGCCACTGCCTGGTCGCTAGCGGTCGGAGTCGCAAGTGGCACCGCCAAGGTACGCGGGACCTACACTCATCCTAATGCAACCTATTTCTACAAAATGTCCGACTACTACCCCAACGTAGAAGTCAACCTCAATGACATGCACGTCCCAAGCATCCCAACATCCGCCGGACTGGTGTGAGTCTGCTGCACACTTTTCCCCAAAAGTGTGGTAGATGCATCTCGATCCGTACGAGACTCTTGTGCCACCCGTGGGCCTCCACCGGTCGGAGCCACTAGTGGCACCGTCCAAGGACGCCGTGCCTGCGCTCGTCCTGATGTCACCTGCTGTTGTGGAAGATCTAGACCCAACCTGGATGATGAAAGGCAACTCTCCACCATGAACGTCATGTCGGGGTCGGACTCAACGTCATGTGCTGTCACCGTATCATCTGAGTCTGCATGAGCTGACGCTCAGGCAGCACGGCCCGGCGCAAGTGCGGATCCTGTCGCTACGGTCACATCAAGCAATGCACGGTGACCACACTCCCCTTGGACAGGTGCAGCAACGGAGGCCGAGGAGGTGGAGGATGTATCCAAACCGGCACAAGAACGGCTTGCGGAGCGCTGACGCTGACGTCGCATAGTCACTCGACTGGAATGACTGTATGAAGACATGTCATTGCGAGATGGCGGCGTGGTCACAGCAGAGTGGAGGATCAAAAGGATGGTGGTAGCCTGGGACTCGCTGGCAGACAGAGGTGAAGGTACACCATCGGATGAGGAAGGAGGAGAGGATGGAGGAGATGTGATCGAAGAGGCCGTCGACAAACGAGTAGCAAAAGCACGCTTAGTAACGACGAGGTCACAAAGCCGCTACACCGTCTGCCGGAGGCCGTGGATCTCAGCGAATATGCTCGCCAGAGGTCCAACTAGGGGATCTACCAACGCCGGCAGATCCATATGCTGTGGAGGACGCATGCTCAGATGAGGTTGTAGCCAAGGTGGATGCCAGCCGGGAGGGCGCATCCAACAACGACGCGAACCATGACATCCATCACCACAGTAGTAGCAAGCAAACGCGCAAGGCGCCTTCTCAGATGTCCGCGCACTCATCTCATGCGCTGGACGATGGATAGGTACCAAGGGCACTACTCCCGGTGGTAAACACCAAGCCACGGGAGAGAATGAGGCCAGTAGGTACTATCACTCCTGGAGGTCACGGCGTCCGGGTCAGCAAACGTGACCAGACGGGAAGAGCTGCACAACCACAACACGCCCGGAGCCTACAGTCTGATTAACTGCGGCCACTAATGATGCTGCCACTAATAGAGCGAAGACTGCTCCAAGACGAGAAGGGGTGGCGGCTGCAGGTGTGGCTGCTGCTCCAAGCGGTAGACGACCCAGCCCTCGGAGATGGTAAGACTCGAATCCGCCGTCGATCCTACAGAGTGAACTGCGCGCACCAATCCACAAGCCCCAGGAAGACGCCGGTATAGGATGCGTCTCGAAGCAAAGATCGCCGTCGACGACAGTCCGCTGTTGGTTGAGAAGGCGAAACTGCAACCTCTTGCGCAGCCGCCGCACTATGTAGTCGTCCACACTCCACCGCCTGATATTGCTATTGCAGCTATGAAATCTGCTGCTACTGCGGTGGTGGTAGTTGGAAGATTATCCTTTTTTTCTCTCTTTTGCTGATTTTTTTTCCTTCTTGCCCTCGGCCACCCCCTCTTATTTTCTTTTTTTTTCCGTTTCCCTCACCCGCCACCTTTCTATTCTCTATGTCCCCCTCTTTTTTTTGTCCCTCCTTTTTTTTCTCTTTCTGCTCACCCCGGGTTTGACCATCACCCGGTTCTAGATTGCCCCCTAGAAAGGGGGCAGGTCAGGATTTCAAGGGGGAATTAAAAAAACGAGGGGGTGATGTCAGCCCCCCCCCCCTCTTCGCTCCTCGCAAAGAAAAAAATCAAGCGAGCAAGTGAGCGAGCGAGCGAGAGAGTGAGGAGGCGAGAGGGGGGGGGGTCCGCCCCTCCCTTTGTCCGTCGGCCGACGGAGCCGACGGGTCCCTGCGAGGGGCCCCTCGGAGGGGCTCAATGGGGCCCTCCGAGGGCCCCCTCGAAAGGAGGGAATGGGGTGAAAAGGGCCAGCGGGCCCCCTCCTCGGAGAGGCCCACTGATGGGGTCGAGGGGGCCCCTGCGAGGGGGCGGGGGCCCTCACAGGAGGGTTGCAAGGCCCTCCTGCAGTAGCAGCTGCAGCAGCGGGTGCAACTGCTGCGGTTGCTGCTACTGCTGCTACTGCTACTTCCGCCGCTGCTGCTGCTGCTACTCTCCGCAGCAACATCAGTTGCTGCTGCTCGATGCTACCGCCGTTGCTACTAAACTGCGCAGCTGCTGCTTACTACTGCCGCGGTTGTTGCTTGCTGCTCCCGCCGCTGCTACTTGCTGCTGCACGCTGCTGCAGCTGTCGTTGCCATTGTAGTGGTTGTTGCTGCTGCTGCTATGTGCTGCTGCTAGTGACGCCGCTGTTGCACAGGCTAATACTACAGCTGCTCTTGCTGCTGTTGCTGCGCCGCAACTGCACTGGCTGCTACTACTACCGCCGCTGCTGTAGTGGCTGCTGCTGCTGCTGCTTTTGCTGTTGCCGTCATAGTCTCTAGTGCTGCTGTGTACGGCTCACCGCCCCTGTGGCATTCATGTGCAGTTACTTCACGCTCCCTCGCGCTGCTCCTGGCGTGGCGCCACATGGCGCGCTCTCTTCGCGTTCCGCCCACTGCAGCTGCTTCTGCTCCTCACACGCCCCCCTGAGCTCTGAAACCAAATTGGAAATACAATAGGGCATGCAGGCCCATGCAAAAACGAACATGAGCTCTGTGTGTGAGTGCGATGCAACACGGCAAGAATTTGGCTAAGTCTGGAATGCTGAATATAA
>SZWC01006936.1:43064-74427 GCA_023375785.1 Penium margaritaceum | reverse complement strand
CTCTCTCTCTCTCTCTCTCTCTCTCTCTCTTGCTTTTCTTACTCTCCCTCACCGTCTCCCTCACTCTCTCGCCTGCTGGCTCTCGCTCGCTCCCGTGAACTTGCTCTCTCGCGGTACTGCTAACGTCACCATCGTCTGCCCGTCTCCGTCGGCACCTTGCGATCGTCTCGTCGACAACCTTGAATCGAGGCTGTTGACGAGGCTCTCCAGAGGATCTCGCTTGGGGCGATGTCCTCTTGCAACGGCCACTCTTTCGCGAAGGTGGTGCCCCTTGCAGGAATTCCTGACCAGATTAGAACCGGGTGAGGGTTAGCTGACAAAACAAAATTGGAGGCAGCCAAAAAACCCGGTGTATCCGGGAAACCCGAGAAAAAAAGGGGGTGATAGTATAGAAAAATATTCTGAACACACGAGGACGTAAGAAAACCTTCTATCACATTTGTTTTGTAGATTCAAAATCTTCCTTTCCTCTCTCTTACATACCAAGGAAGGGTGATCTTCCTCGATATCCTTCCATTTATCCCTTTCTTTCTTTTACTTTTCTTTTTCACCCCAGTACGTCTACTTCCAGCACAACCATTTCATTCGTTTGTCAATTCCAGACCCTTCCCTCTCTCTTTGCACCACCTAGGGACAGTGCCAGAACCTCTCACATCATCCCATCTCATCATTTCTCTCGACACGATATTGTCGTGGCCGGGGCCACCTCCTGGTCCTTACCTTACAGAGGGATTTTCTCCCTCGCCCACCGATAGTGTTCTGCACTCTCACCCTCCTCATCCTCGACCCTCAGACTCGGTGAGACTGTCGCCGGGACCACCACCACATAGTCACCCTGGCCATGTGCTCCCCTCGTCATTTTCTCCACCGTCAGGACACAGTCACTCCCACCACGGGTTGCCTTATGGCACAATGCTTCCGCCACCAGCACCACCACCTCATGGTGGTGCTAGTCAGTCACTCCTGTGGTCGGTCTCTTCATCACCAGGAGAGAGCTTTTTCCTCGCTCCGTCGCTTCACCAGCCTACAGGTGCATTGACGCGGACATCACCCTCTCATGGGTACACGAGACACCCTCCTCTGTGGTCTTCTACTCTGACCGGAGCCAGCGCTCTACACGTGTACTGACGGCTTGGTGTCCTGACCACCTCCACCCTCTGGTCAGCCTTCTCCATGATCCTTCTCGTCACCACCGAGACAGGGCGTTCTTCACGCTCATCCGCATCTTCCTTTGCCATCAGGGGTTGATGTATCGCCGCCAGCACCACCTCTTAGTGATGCTGCTCTCCAGCCGCTCCCGTGGTCGGTCTCTACACCGCCGGGACGCGACATTCTCCCCCCTCACCACCCTCACCCTCAGAGGATTGGTCCTCTTCTTCCACGCCAGGATCCACCTCTTCGTGGGTTTGCCTGCCACTTCTGTGGCGATGGACGCCACGGTTGGCGCCAGTGTCACATGCGCCCCAGTGGATGGCATCCACCCTGGCTCCAACCTCGTGAGTTCCCTCACACACCACAGCAGGCGGATCTTCCTCATTCGTCCGTTACCCACACCGACGCTCTGGCTGCTCTGTACAACGAACTCCACAGTCTACGACACATGATGTAGCAGGTCCGAGACCACCTCTTCTCCCATCAGGTTGACTCCTCCTGTTCCCGGTCATCCTCATCTTCGTCATCTTCCTCTGAGGGACCTTCCCTGACTGCACTGGATCTTTCTTCTCAGTTTGCAGCTATCCTCTCCATTCTACGCTCCATTGCTGTCATGCCCCCTCCCAGTCAACCCACTTCTCGACGACGTCGTCGTCGTCTAGCATGTCATGTTTGTCTCATCTCCGACACGTCTTCATCTCCACCTGCTTCTGTCATTGCACAGGTTGAGGGGGGGTGCGTGGATCCGTCCTCTTTGTCAGCCTCATCGTCAGCAAGCACCGAGGATGGAGCAGGAGCACCCTTTGCATCTCCAGCAGTAGGGCCCTCTATAGCTCCTATAGCTTCAGCAGCAGTAGCAGCATCAGGCACATCCATACAACCTACATCCATGCTTCTCGCATCCTTTACAGTACCAACTGCATCAGTTGGTACAGCTGCACTTGCTGAACCAGCTGCCCCATCTGCTGCATCGCCAGCAGCAACACCCTCTACAGCTTCTACATCTTTTGCAGTAGTCGCAGCCTTTAACACATTCACACAATCCGCATCCTCTTTAGTACCAGCTGCATCAGCTGCGACAGTTTCTCCAGTAGCACCAGCTGCTGCATCTACTTCTTCAGTAGCTACATCAACTGTGACAGCTGCTCTAGCAGCACCAGCTGCTCCATCTACTTCTTCACTAGGTGCAACAACTGAGATAGTTGCACTAGCAGTACCCGCTGCTCCATCTACTTTTACGAGTTGCAGCAGCTGTGATAGTTGCACTAGCAGTACCATCTTCTCCATCTACTTCGCCACTAGCTCCATCAGCTGTGACAGCTGCTCTAGCAGCACCAGCTGCTCCAGCAACACCAGCGTCTCCATCTACTTCTTCACCAGCTGCAACAGTTGTGATAGTTGCACCAGCAGTGCCATCTGTTCCATCTACTTCTCCACCAACATCCACGGCATCGGCGTCATCTGCTGCATCCACAGCTTCATCGGCAGTAGCCCCTCCTATAGCACTTGCTTCACTTACAGCACCAGCTGCATCAGTTGTGACAGCTGCCACAGCAACACCAGCTGCATCAACACTTCTGTTAGCATCAGGTACACCAGCTTTATCAGTGGGGTCTACGTCTTCATCAGGATCCTGTACATGGTCAGTGTCGGCACCTTTAGGATCATCATCTGCTCTAGATACTACATCAGCTCCATCTTCTGCCTCACCGTCTACATCCTCTGCAGCATTAATTGCATCAACTACATCAGCAACATCGGCTACATTGGCAGCATAAGCTACATCAGCTGCATCGGTAGCATCAGCTACATCAGCTGCATCGGCAGCATCATCTCCACTGTCAGCATCAGCTACGTCGATAGCATCAGCTGCATTATCAGCAGTAGCCACATCGGTAGCCTCAGCTACATCGACCGCATCAGATGTGCCTGCTCTTCCCTCAATTGTCAGCGATCGTACAACAACTGACAGAGACACCTTTCTGACGTGTGAGATCTTAGGGAGGGCACTTGAGTCTTCCACGCCTATGGTATTGACTACAGGGTCAGTTTCCTTCACCATTTCAGTAGCACTTCCTCATTCCTGTCCGAGATGCCAAGCTGAGGAGGATGAGATTCGCTCCCAGATCAGTGAATAGGGGACTTACGTCGCTACCATTTGATAGACATTGTCGGTCGATACTCCTCCACCACAGGATGCTGTCAGTGACATCTTCACTGGGTACATGGGGAGGGGCGATTACATACAGATGTCTAGAGAGTATGAGCTGATGGATGCAGAGGAGTGGTTGCGTGCACTGCAGAGTGCGCTGGCCGAGATGCTCAGAGAGGGTTGTGGTGGACACAGTCTGGATGGTTCTGAGTCCAGATCCATAGCACCCTCGGACAGCGACTCACAGGATGGGGATCCTGAGATAGTGAGCAGTGACGACACCCCGGACAGCCTTGGGACAGCCTTTAGCTCACCCCCATCCTCCTTCTCTATACCTGGTCCATCCCTCTTCACCTCCGATTCCTGCACTCCTCCTACCTCAGAGTTTTTCCCGCATCTACATCCTTCTAATGATCCTTTGCCTCAGTCCCTGGACATTTTGAGACACATTGCTTCAGGAGACATGGCACCTGCAGCCACTCAGCTTCAAGCAGCAGAGATGGAGGTGGTTGTGCTCCGTAGATTTGTAGACTCCCTGTCCGCCGCCTATGGTGAGGTGATGGCAGTGCTCGAGGATGTAAAGTTTGAGCTCCATATAGTCACCTGGGAGGATCATGTTGATCTACATCTTCGTGCCTCTCGTCTCCAGGGTGAGTTGGCCACAGCGCAGGGGTACCTGCGGGCGCTGGAGTGTTCAGCTTGTACACCGCCTACCGTGACGAGATCTCCACACACAGACCTGGCTTCATCCTTACCCTCCACTCCAGGAGCGCTCACTACCATCCTCTCTTCACACACAGTACCAGAGTCTGCTGGTTGGCACTTCTGGCAGCTGCCACATGTGGGGGCTCCAGCCTCTCCCCCCTCTCCTAACAGTTGAGCATTCGGCAGGGTCTTCTTCACCCCTACACCCTCTGAGTCCGAACAGAGTGAGACCCTGGACCCTACCAGCTGGAATCTCTGGCAGCCGCTAGGAGTGTGAGGTGAGACCAAGTTGCCTTTCTCACACTACTCCGAAGCTGGTGAATGATAGGTGTTGGATAGTGTATGAGTGACTTGTGCACATGGTAGCTATCTCAGCCTCATCTTCCTTTCCTTGCTGACGCTTTCACATCCAGAGCCACTCTCAGGTCTAGCCATTACTTGATTATTCTCCAAGGATCGTTTGGGCTATGGGGGACTTTCTGTTCTTTGCATGCGACAGCTTTGTGGCCTCCTACATGCAGGGGAAGCATGCTTATCTGGGAACACGGGTGTCTGAGTTCAGGTTCCCAAGATTCTCTCATTGAGGGGGAGTGTGTTTATCTTCCAATCTGGTACCCTTGTTGATAGTTCTTACAGCCCAGGGGGAGTGTTGGTGTATGGGCTTTGAGCTGTCATGTAGCCTTGTGCAGAGAGAGCCTCCTAGCTTGCGCCCATTGTTCTCCAGTGGCTACCTTACTCCCTCTGTGACACGTGTGGTGCATTCTAGCAGCTCAGTTCGTACGTGCATGTGTGATAGAGTTTTCTCAGTGGTCGAGGCCCGGGAACTTGGTAGTTTTGTGCCAGTGCTCTGCGAGACCCCATAGAGATTGACTGCATATTTTCTCTGACAGGTTGTGGACTCTCTCTGGTCGAGATCCGGGTACATGGTGGTTTTTACCGGTAACGCGAGAGACCCAGCACCATTGATTGAGTCCTGTGATTGAGGCCTTTTGTCAGACAGGTGTAGCTTGCATGTGGCTAAGACCCGGACGTACGGTTGTGTGTTCCGGCGTCTTGGGAGGCCTAAACTTGCCTAGTTTGGCTAGACCGTGATGCTGATGTGTCACCATATAGTCTGGTTGTGTTTGGGGTATGTTGGTCGAGACCCAGGCACACGGTTGACTGTTCCGGTGCCTCAAGAGACCTCCAGTTTGTGGTTTCATGTTCTGGGACATGTGTATTCCTCGTCCGTGCCTTTTGGTGCGGCGGGGATGACGGGGCCCGGTGGTCTAGCCGCCAGTCCCCAGTACATAAGCTCATCGTAGGGCTCATTATACTCTCTCCTTGATTCTTAATTCAGTTGTTCCAAACTTAGCCAAATCTTGGCGTTGCATCTCTCCCTCACCACCAGAGCTCATGTCTCATTCAGCATGGGCCTGCATGCCCTAGACTCATTTTTACCATCCACGCTCGTTGCTTAGTCTGCTGCCCCCTTAGTCTGCTGCTCTAAAGTCTAGGTTTGAGTGCTCTGGATTTGTCACTCAGAAATGCGCACGCCAGCGTTAGTGCGAGAAAGCAGCTGAAAATTGGAAGTGACTGATTAGTAATCAAGAATGAGCAACAATGGGAGACCCCTCCCAGTTCTACCTCCCCCCCAGCTCCGTGGAGCTTGTTACTCAGCTAACCAGCCAATCAAAAAATAGACTTATTTTCTGGCAGGCAAGGTTTTCTCGGTGTGCCGGACCAGACGGCCGACAGCCCAAAACCGGGGCGTTGTACGTGTTGCATGAAAACTAGACCATACCCTAATACGCAAGCTGCAAACGCAGTCGTGCGATCAGAATCAGCTAGAAAAACAACAGTGAGGAGTTATGGCTGCCTAAGCCCAGGTAGCGTCTATGGTAACCCCTGGTACCAACAGTGTTAGATATAATGAAACTTGGACCCTAGGCATGACATATCACAATAAATACAGCAACACAGTCAAACACGGTGTTGGGCATGTGTAGAAAGCAAATGCAGTGATAGTGCTTGTCGGCGACACGACTGCGGAGGAGGCTCGCCGATGGAGCTGAGCACAAAGGAGGGAGGAGGCTCCAGCAAACTACGTGTAGGCCTCAGCGTGGGTCGGCTCCACTCGTCGACACTCCATGAACATCGCGACTTGCCGTCATTCATCTACATGCCGATGTACACAAGATGGGAGGACATTACACAATACAAGTGAGAGATGTGCGACAAAACTAACACTCCCCCATGACTCACAGGCGTAGTGCACATGGATGAGTGGAGAGCATAGAGACCAAGAGGAAAGTGAGAGAGAGAACGTCACAGATGCACATTAACTGCACTCGCCACCTTCTTGAATGAGTCACGCTTCAGTGCCTTGGTCAAGAAAATAGGCCAACTGCCTTGCTGTCTCAACATTGATGATACTCGACATTGATGTGCTTTATGCGAGTGTGGTGCACACTGTCATTGTCAACAATGGCCATAGCACTCTCATTGTCACGATGCAATGTCATGGACGGGACTGATTGACACAACTCAGACAACAGGCAACGCAACCACACGCTCTCACACGCACCAGAACCAAGGGCCATATACTCAGCCTCAGCAATGTTGTGCGCAATGTAGCCTTGTTTACCGCTACGCCAGGATATAGTCGTTCCGCCAACAAGGAAGATCCAGCTAGTACGACTCTTATCGGCCAGACTGCTGGCCCAGTCACTGTCGATGTATTTTGTTGCCATAACGGATGTCTTTCGACGGAACATGAGGCCTCATCGTGGGGTAGAAATGACAAAGCGCAACACTCGGATCGTGGCCTCAAAGTGGAGGTGACGCGGCTCCTGAGAGAACTATGCCAGGAGGTTGACGGCGAACGCAATGTCTGGACACGTCGTCATCGCCAGGAACATCAGTGACTCGATGACGTGCAAATATGTGGTCACGTCTACTCGCTCCCCCACCACGGCTGGATCAAAATTCTTAAGCATCGCCTGACCATCAAGCGACATGGGTGAGAATGCTCTCGGCACGAGGGGCAGGTCCTCAGCGAAGCGCCCGCACAGGGTCTAGACGTAGGCGGCCCGTTGGACATGCAGGATGCCCGCGGAGCAACCATGCTCAAGTTCCATGCTCAAAAGGACTCACCATGGCCCAAGGTCCATCTGGTAGGAAGCGTGCAGCAGGTCGTTGACCCACTGGATGGCAGCTGCATCCAACAATGCGATGAGCAGGTCGTTGACATAGACCATGACAACGACGAGATTTTGACCTCGCAAACTCATGAATAGCGCGGGGTTGGTAGAGTTGTGAAGGAGGCCGCCGCTAAGAAGCGTACGGCTGATCTCCTGGTTCCAGCAGTGCGGTGACTGCTTCAAGCCATAGAGGGCCTTCCGTAGCTTTCAAACCTTGCCAAAGCCGTCGTCAAAGCCTAGAGGCTGCACCATGTAGAGCTCCTTGCCCTCTAGTGAGCCATGGAGGAAGGCGTTGCTCACATCCATCTGATACAGTTCCCACCGGTGTTGGGCAACCAGGCCGAACAACGCCCAGCTGGTGGAGAACCGCCCGACCGGGGCGAAGATCTGGTCATAGTCAATCCTAGGGACCTGAGCAAACCCCTTGGATGCGAGATGGGCCTTGTACTTGTCCAGGGACACGTCTGACTTCCACTTTTTCCGGAAAAACCACTTGGCGCCCATGGCTTTACGGCCCGGGGGAGGTCGACAAGCTCATAGACGTGATGTTGCCGAATTGCGGCAAGCTCGTCAGTGCATGTAGCCTCCTAGTGAGTGGCCTCGGGAGACGCCCGAGCCTCACATAGGGTACCTGGGTCAACTGGCCACTCTGCGGGGCGGACAGTGAGGGCGTACGCATCCCGCGACCCTGGTGGCATCCGCGTGATTGTGGCCGCAATGGCATACCGGTACTCCTGATGGAGCAAGACATACCCCATAGCTGAACCTGGATGTAGATCAGCGATGATAGAAAGTGTGCCCAATCCGAGTGCCTTGGTGTCGGGATCCCGACTCACGGCGTGGGAGAGGATCTGACATGAGGTGAGGAACCTCGTGGGATGATAGGGGGTCATGGAGTAAGAGGACGTGGGGAGGCGCCCTGAGTGCTCACCGTCGGCCTGATCTGAGGCTCCCGTCTGGACCATGTGTGAAGCCCGCCGATACGGACGGGACAACCGGTGCTGAGAGGCTGGCGGACACGAACGGGGTAGGCGGCCCGAAGGGGATGGCAAGCACGGACAGGGTGCCGGCCCTCAGGGGCTGGCGGACACGGACAGGGTAGCCGGCCTTGAGGGGCTGGCAGACAATGACGGGGTGGCCGGCCCTAAGGGGTTGTCGGACGCGGACGAGGCAGCCCGCCCTGAGGGGCTGGCGGACACGGACGGGGCAGGCGGCCCTGAGGGGCTAGCAGACATACACAAGGTGGAGGGCCGTGAGGGGCTGTCGCACGTGGATGAGGCAGCCGACTCTGAGGGGCTTGCGGACATGGACGGGGTAGCTGGCCTTGCGGGGCTGGCAGGCACGGACGGGGTGGCCGGCCCAGAGGGGCTGGCGGACACGGATGGGACAGCCGGCCCTGAGGGGCTGGCGGACATGGACGAGGCAGCCGACCCTGAGGAGCTGTCGGAAACAAATGGGGCAGCCGGCCCTGAGGGGCTGGCGGACACGAACGGGGCAGCTGGCTCGAAGGGGCTGTCAGACACAGATGGGACAGCCGGACGAGGCCACCGCAAAGGAGCGTGCTTCTGATCTCCTAGTTCCAAAACCGAGGCGACTGTTTCAGGCCATAGAGGGCCTTTCGTAGCCGCTAGACTCTCCCAGTGCCATCGTCGAAGCCTGGGGGCTGCATCATGTAGAGCTCCTCACCCTCCAGCGAGCCATGGAGGAAGACATTGCTCACCTCCATCTGATGCAGTTCCCACCCATGCTGGGCAATCAAGCTAAAGAGCCCCTGGCTAGTGGAGAACCAACCAACAGGGGCCAAAATCTGGTCGTAGTCGACCCCGGGGACCTGACCAAACCCCTTGGCTGTGACGCAGGCCTTGTACTTGTCCAAAGACCCGTCCGGCTTCCATTTGCACCGGAAGAACCACTTGGCACTGATGGCCTTCCGACCTGGAGGGAGGTCGACGAGGTCATACACATGGTGCTCCGGGATAGCAGTGAACTCGTCGGCGCAGGAAGTATTCCAATGTGCAGCGTCAGGAGAGGCTCAAGCCTCGCGGAAGGTGGCTGGGTCTTCCGGCTGTGCTATGAAGCGGACTGAGAGAGCATGTGCATCTCGGGCTCTAAGTGGGATGCGCGCGAGTGCAGCCATAACGGCATGCCGATGCTCGTGATGGAGCATGCCGTAGCCTAGTGTGGAGCCTGAGTGAAGGTCTTAATGATGGCCGAAGTGGTCAGGTCGAGGGCCTTGGTGCCAGGGTCCCCACTCGCGACCGTAGGAGTGGAGGAGGCACGTGGAACGGGAGGGGGCCGACGCGCCACAGGGTGTGGTGCGGCGGTCTGCGCGCTCACTGACGGCCTGGGTCGGAGGCTGCCGCCTGGGCCACAAGTGTAGCACGGTACGGCAGGAGATGGCACCGAGTCCAACGAACTAACGGAGGCTGACGGGGCTGCTGGCATGGTGGGACCAGCGAGTGCGACTTGGGCTATTGGCCAAGAGGGGCCAGCAGGCACAACGGGAGCTGCTGGCCCAGAGGGGCCGGCTGATGCGATTGGGGCTGTCGGCCTCAAGGGACCAGCTGGGACGACTAGGGCTGCCCGCCCGGAGGGGCCAACAGGTGCGACCGAGGCTGCCAGTCCCGAGGGGCCAGCGAGAGCGACTAGGGCTGCCGGCCCCGAGGGGCTAGCGGGCGCGACTACGGCTGCTGGCCCCGGAGGGGCCAGCGGGCGCGACAAGGACTATTGGTCCGGAGGGACTAGCGGGTGCGACTGGGGCTACTGACTTTGAGGGGCCAGCGGGCGCGACTGGTATTGCTGACCCAGAGGGGCCAGTGAGTGCGACTGGGGCTACTGACTCGGAGGGGCCAGCGGGCACGGCTGGGGCTGCTAGCGCGGAGGGGCCAGCGGATGCGACTGGGACTACCGGCTCAGAGGGACTATGTGATGTGTCCCCTGGAGGCGGAAGGACAAAGGACAGACTCACCACTCCCCCACACAATGGGAGGGACATGGCCGAGCCACAGCAAATAAGATTGTATGGAAACAACTCCTTAAAGAAGAGGGCATCGTGAGACTCAACGATGTAGTGCCGGGACGGATCCTAGAAGCGCCAAGCCTTGGACTAACGAGAGATGCCGAGAAAGGTGCAAGGGCGTCCATCGGGGGCGAGCTTGTCGCCCTGCTGTGGGGCGGGTAGCCACAAGATGGCCAAGCAGCCCAAGACGCGAGCCGGGCGGAGGTCAGCACGCTGACTGTACCAGTGCTATTACGGTGTGGACTGGCGGGAAAGAGGGCCATGGGGGATCCGGATCCATACCCATGTCATGTATGCCATGGCTTCGAAGGAGAAGCCATCGGAGAGACCAGACTAAAACCGCATGGTGCGGACGGCGTCGTCCATAATGCAATTCCACCACTCAGAGACGTCGTTCTGAGCAGGTGTGTAGGGTGCTAACGTCTTGTGGCAGACACAGTGGGAATCGAGAAACGTGGTGGTCTTTTCCATGTACTCAGCACTGCGATCGGAGTGAAAGCGATGAACAGATTGACCATACTCGCGCTCCGTAAGGACAAGCCAGTCCTGAATGGTACGGGCGACAACGCTTTTCTGCCAAAGGCAGAAGACCCAGCGGTAGCGAGAGTTGTCATCAATGAGGGTGAGTACATATCAACCACGGTCGCCGACGGACTCGGTAGGAAGGGGACCCATGACATCGGAATGGACCAGGTCTAGAGGGGCGGACGCACGGGAGAAAAACAAAGGGTACGTGGATCGGTGCATCTTTCCTTGAGTGCACTCAATGCACTCCCTCGGGCACGGCCAAGGGAAAGTGTGTGGGTCGAGGCCCTTGGCCGGCTGGGTGCGGAGCATGCTATGGATGGCATGAAAGTGTACATGGTAAAGGCGGTGATGCAAGAGGCGGGTGTGCTACGGAGAGAGCGTACAAGTAACAAACACATGGCTTGTGGCGGCAGACGGGGAGGGGATAGAAGGAGGGGTGGACAGGCGAGGGACATGCCACAGGTTTTCACTGGCGGTAGCGTGAAGAACGACAAGACCAGACGGACAAAAGAATACAGTGCTAATACCACGCGATTGCACAATGTCCATACTCATGCAATCAAGGGCAGTTAAGGACAGAAGGCTGAGCTCAAGTCCTCAGACAAAGAGGACATTGGTCACAAAGACATCACCGGCAGGACTACGGAAATGAATGACGCCGACACCATGGACAGGTAACACCTCTCCGGCGCCCGTCCAGACACCAGATACATTGCCAATAGGACCAAGCATACAAAAGGCCTCGCAAGAGGCCGTCATGTGATGCGTGGCTCTGGAGTCGATGATCTAGGTCTCGGTAGGGTCCTGGACCGGTGTCGCCACATCACTCAAAGTCACATGGCAGCAAGCGAGAGACAGGGACGCGGTGGAAGGGGGCGTGAACCGAGACTGCCAATCATCAAGCCACGTGACTTCATCACGAAGGGGGGCAGAGGTGATCACAGAAGATGGCGAGACAGATAAGGAAGCAGGACACGACCGTAGCTCAAGCTCATTCATGCAGGGCAATGGGGACGAGCAGGAGGTGACGCAACTCGCACTTCCTTGGGGGGGAGGACGAGGCATGCCGAGCTGAAGCGCAATGAACTGCTCTAGTTAACGCTCACGCGTGGACGGCTAGGGAGTGTAGACTGAGTACGGAGTGATGGCGCCTGAGCCCGGAGAGAAGGAGGACTGCCCCAGTGAAGGGAAGAGAGGCACCGACGGCTGCGAATGATACTGTTGTGGAGCTAGCGTCTACGGGACCGGTGTCCCGGTCGGAGGAGTGGAGCTGCTGGACGGAATCGAGGCGTCAGGGGCAACGACAGTTGCAACGGCAGAGGCAAGACGGCGCTCTCGTTGGTGACGCATGGTGGCGATGACGCGGACCTCGTCCGTTGGTAGCGGGCACATGTACCACCCGTGCCCTGTGTGGAAACAGTCGTGGCAGACCGAGCCACCACCGCTGGACCTAATTGACTGCTGCTACTGCTACTACTGCTGCCTTGCCCTTCTTGTCCTGGCACTTCTTCTTCCAAGACAACGAGGAGCTGGTGGAGGTAGCTAGTATGGAGGAATCGACGGCCACGAAAGCGACCGTAGGGAGAAGAGGGTCTCTATGCGCCGAAGACTGGACTCCAGGTGAGCTTCCTCAATCCTGAGGAATAGCTCGTATGCCTAGGGCATGAGGGTACCCTGGGCCGCCCATGGTGGAGAGGACATCCTCGGAATACTGGACGAGGACGTCCACGTACGCGCCAGTGGTACTGCACTTGATGGTGAGGAGTGCGGCCAGAGGAGGTATAGCAGAGGTGCCTAGGCAACGGAGGATGTCCTTTCCCCGCTGCCAGTAACCGGTGACTGTCTCGATCTCCCCCATGTGCACGAGGTTGAACACCCGCAGCAGACAACTGGTCTGAGCGTCGCGAGACAGGCGATGGGAACAAGTGAGGATGTGCCACGCGGCTGTAGGGTCTGGGGTGCCGCCAGTGGTAATGTTGCCGAGAAAGGGCTCTAGGGCCGGGCGGGAAACCGGAGGAGCGACGGGGACGAGGACGCGTACGGCGCGACCGGTGTCATACAGCTGGTTGGCCTGGGTGGAGTCACATGGGAGGGTGTAGTATGCCCACAGACCCTCACCCTGCGCCTAGATGCGGAAGCTGAGCTCCCAGCTCCATAACTATTTGCCGGCATGAAGCGGCAGGGACACCGTCTCAAAGTCCTTTTGACTGCGCCTCGTACCGAGAGTGGGGCCGAGGACAGCGGTCATTGTCTACTGCTGGAACTGAGTCTGCTGTTGTGCTAGGCAATGCATTGCAGCAAACACAGCGGGGCTAGCATGCCCAGGAGGAATGAACAACGACGGGTTACTGGTGGCAGTCTGTGAGACCAATGGTTATTGTACTGCAACCTGCTACGTTAGGGCGGCAAGCTACTCTTGAATGAAAGTTAGGGGGTCAAAGGTGTCGATGACGACGCGTGTGGGTGGATGCTGCTGTTGCTGCTGCTACTACTGTTGTTGTTGCTACTGCTGGTGCTACTGCTGCTACTACTACTGCTACTGCTGCTGCTATTGCTGTTTCTATTGCTGCTCTTGCTACTGCTCTTGTTGCTACTGTTGCCATTGCTATTGCTGCTACAGCTACTACAACTACTGCAAGAAAGGGACACTAAGGGTCCCCTCAACATAGGATGACCCCTCCCCACTGGGGTTGTTAGCATGGTGGGTTTTGGTGCCCCTTTCCTTGGTTTTTTTTGTGCTACTGATGTAAGCAGTGATGTCAGCCTAAGACGGCTGATGTTAGCAGCTGCCAATGCGTTATATGCAAGGCCGCTACTATACAGTTTTCTCCCCACCTTTTCCCCTTTTTTGTGTTGATGATGTCAGCAATGACGTCGGCAAAGACGTCTGTAGTGACGTCAACGACAGGATGCTGACGTTAGTAGCGGCCATTGTTGTGGCTGCTATTATAGCTTCTACTACTACTACAATTGCTGCAGCAGCTGCTGATCTGCTACTGTTGTTGCTACTGCTGCTGCTGCTATTGCTACGGCTGCTACTACAGCTATTGCTGTTGCTATTACGGCAGTTGTTGCTACTACTACTATTGTTGTTTCTGTTGCTATTGTTGCAGCAACAACTGTTGTTGCTACTACTGCTACTGCGTGTTATTGCGGCTGTTGTGGTTGTTGTAGCCACGGCAAAGGCGCTAGTGGGGTCAGGGATTTTTTTCTCTTTTTTCTTTTTTATTCTTCTCTTTCATCTGTCAGAGCGAGCTTCGCTGCTCGCTGTGGGTAGCAGGCTACGAGCAGGTACGGCTCCTGTTGCCTGCTGCCGCTGCTGCTCACTGCTGATGCTTCTACTAGTGCTCGTTCCTGCTACTGCTTGTTGCTGCTGTTGCTGCTCGCTACCGCTGCTACTGCTGCTGCAACCTGCTGCTGCATGTCGCTGGTGCTCATTGGTGCTACGGGCTGTTGCTAATGCGGGCTCCTACAAGCTACTGCTGCTGCCGGTTGCTACTACTGCACGTAGCTGCTGCTGGCTGTTGCTACCATTGCTCGCTACGATTGCCTACGGCTGCTGCTACTACAGGCTGCTGTTGCTGCTTGCTGGTGCCATTCACTGCATCTGGGTGTTGTGTGCGTCGTCGCCTACAGGTGTCGGACGCGGCCTGCCGCTCACCTGCTCGCGTCATGCGTGGGGGTCAGTGATGCCGGAAAATTCCGGCAGCATTTTCCCCCGGCCCGGTGGCCATGGGAAAAAATCTTACGGTGCCACCATGCGATTCAATGCTGTCGGAAAAAATCTGGCACCATTTCCAATGCACTAGCGCGTATGGGGGTCCGCTGGCGTTGTCTGGCACCTGAACGCCAGTCTTCTGCTGTTGCTGCTAAGCTCTGGCTCTAATACCAAGAAAGGAAATGCTAGGGAGCAGGTTGGGGTAGCAGCGTTATTGATGCAACATGCGGGTTTCCAAGCTCGTTGCTTGAGTATGCTGCCCCCTCAGTCTGCTGCTCTAGAGTCTAAGTCTGGAAGGTCTGGGTTTGTTACTCAGAAACACGAGTGCCAGTGTTAGCACCAAAAAGCAGCTGCAAACTGAAAGTGACTGATTAGGAATGAAGAATGAGCAACAATGGGAGACCCCTCCAAGTTCTAAATCCCCCCAAGCTCTGTAGAGCTTGTTACTCAGCTAACCAGCCAATTAGAAAATAGACCTAGACCTATTTTCTGGCAGGCAGGGATTTCTCGGTGAGCCTTGCCAGACGGTCGACAGCCCAAAGCCCGGGCGTTGTCCGTTTGCCTAAAAAAGACCATACCATACTACCGACACTGCAAATACACTCGTGCTGTCATAAACAGCTAGAAAAATAGCAGCAAAGAGTTATGGCTGCCTAAACCCAGGTAGTGCCTACGATGGTCCATGATGCCAAACAGTGCCACCCCACATGAGACATGGACCCTATGCAGAGCATGACGCAGTAGACGCAATGGTACAATCAGATCCAGTGCCTGACGCATGTAAACCGCATCTGCGGTGGCAGTGACCACCGGCGGCCCGACCGCTGAGGAGGCATGCCGATGGAGCCAAGCACGTCGCTAGGGAGAGGAGGCTCCAGCAAACTACGAGTAGGTCTCAGCGTGCGTCGGCTCCACCAAACAACACTCCAGCAGCGCCAAGTCTCGCCGTCAGTCATCTACACGCCGATGTACACAAGCCGAGAGGACACAACAGAGCACAAATGAGGATGCGCAAAAACTAACAGTGCTTAGCTCCATCGGCAGGCCTTCTCAGCAGTCACGCCGCTAGTGGTCACTGCAACAAAAGATGCTATGTACTCGCGTCCTGTGCTCCATCTCTCTACATGGTTTGAATTGCGTTGTCATGTTCTGCCTGGGGTCTGAGTTCTAACTTGTTTGTGCATTGTTGTAACCAGGGACTAGTCTAGACGTTGCCTGGGTTTAGGTAACCATAACTCCTTGTTGCTTTTCTTTTAGGAGATTCTGATGGCTCGATTGTGTTTGCAGCATGGGTGTCTTGGTATGGTCCACTTTTCAGGAAAAACCGACGACGCCCAGGTTTTAGGATGTCGGCTATCCGACAGGGCTCACCGAGAACCCTGCCTGCCAGGAAAGGGCGGGAAACCAATGTACCCCTCGTTTTGGAATGTAGGCCCCATTCGTCCATACCTCGTAACAATACGCCTGATCCGCCCCTTCCGCATACACGCGAGTTTGCAAGCAAAGAAACCCAAGAATACACCCCTCTGGCTCGTCAAAAGATTGCATGTCGACGTCCCATGGATGCCGTGTTCACATCCTGACGTCTCATTGTTTTACCCAATATTTACAAACTCCTTCATAGAAGGGTCTATGTTTTTTCATAAGTGAGGTGCCGGGAGTTTGCATGGGGGGTCCGAGACTCCCCATGAGTTGAAAGGGAACGTGCTGTTGGTTTTTGTGCATCTCTCATTGTACTCTATTGTTTCCTCCCGGCTTGTGTACATCGGCGTGCAGATGACTGACAGTGAGACTCAACGCTGCTGGAGTGTCGCTCGGTGGAGCCGACGCACACTGAGGCCCACTCACAGTTTGCTGGAGCCTCTCTCTCCGCTGATACACTCAGCTCCATCAGCAAGCCTCCTCGGCTGTCGGGCCGCCGGCGGTCGCTGCCACTGCAGATGCTGTGTACATGCAACCAACGTTGTTTCTCGTTGTGGCATTGCGCATGCACCATCATGCTATGCCTAGGATCCATGTATCTTGCTGTGTGGCCCTGTTTGGCATCACTGACTGTCGTAGGCACTGCCTGGGTTCGAGCAGACGTAACTCTTTGCTGCTATTTCTCTAGCTCATTCTGACCGCACAACTGCATTTGCAGCGTCGTTATTATGGTATCTTCCAGTTTTCAGGCAAAACGGATGATGCCCGGGTTTCTAGCTGTCGGCCGTCTGGCAGGGCTCACCGAGAAATCTGTGCCTGCCAGAAAATAGGTCTAGGTCTATTTTCTGATTGGCTAATTAGCTGAGTAACAAGCTCTACACAGCTTGGGGGGAGCTAGAACTTGAAGGGGTCTCCCATTGTTGTTCATTCTTCATTCCTAATCAATCACTTTCAGTTTTTAGCTGCTTTCTGGCGTCTACACTGGCACGGGTGTTTCGGAGTAACAAGCCCAGAGCTTCTAGACTTAGACTATAGAGAAGCAGACTGAGAGGGCAGCAGACTTAAGTAACGAGCGTGGAAGCCCACACGCTGCATCAACAACGCTGCTGCCCAAACCTGCTGCCTAGCATTTCTGACTTGGTATCAGAGCCAGAGCGTAGCGGCAGCAGCAGAAGACTGACGTATAGGTGCCAGACAACGCCGGTAGACCTCCATACACGCCAGTGCAGGGCAAATGCTGCCGGATTTTTTCTGGTACCATTGACTCGCCTGGTGGCGGCGTCAGAATTTTTCCCACGGCCACTGGCCCAAGGGAAATGCAGCCGGATTTTTTCCGACAGCACTGACCTCCACACTTGATGCGAGGATGTGAGCAGCAAGCCACGTCAGGTGCTTGCTGGTGACGATGCACGGGGCGACGTCATCCAGGTGTGACTGACAGCAGCAGCCAGCAGCAGTAGCTTGGATCGGCAGCGAGTAGTAGCAGTAGCAGCTAGCAGCAGCTGGACACTGCAGCTGCCGGTAGTAGCAGCAGCTCGTAGTAGCTTGTAGCAGTAGCAGAAGCAAGCAGAAGCCAGAAACAGCAACAACTCGCAGCAACAGCAACTGACGATAGCAGCAGCAGCAGTGGTGGCTTTAGCGGCAGCCAGCAGTAGCAGCAGACGCAGCTGCTCGCAGCCTGCTGCTCGTTGTGAGCAGCGAGCTACTGGCTGCGAGCTCGTTGCTCGTAGCGAGCAATGGGCAGTGAACAGCGAGCTCGTTACTCGCGGCTCGTTGCTCGCGGCTTGTTGCTCGCAGCAAGCAGCAAGCTCGCAATGACGAGGAAGAAGAAAGAAAGAAAAAAGATCCCCACCCCGTGATCAGTCGCAACATCAACAGCGGTAGCAGCAATAGTACCAACAGCAGTAGTTGCAGGAGCAGCAGTTGCAACAACAACATCAGCAATAACAAAGGCAGTAGCAAAAGCAACAGCAACAGTAGCAGACGTAGCAGTAGCAGCGGTAGCAGCAGCAGCAATAGCAGTAGCAGCAGTAGTAGCAGCAGTAGAAGCAACAACGGCTACAGCCGTGCGGTAGCGGCTACATCAACTGCTGCTGATGTCAGCGGCCATCCGCTCATGTCACTACTAACATCAATGCTGACATCATCAACAACACAAGAAAGAGCAAACAAAGCAGTAGCCCTACACACACCACAGTAGCATCTGCTGATGTCAGCCATTCTCGGCTAACGTCACTACTTATTTTAGCAGCACACAAAAGAGACGAAAACAAAAAAAGGGGGGAAAGAGAGGCACCACATTCCATTATGGCTAACAGCCCATCTGAGGAGGGATCCTTCTCTGTTGTGGGGACCCCTAGCCCCCCTTTCTTGTAGTAGCTGCAGTAGGAGCAGCAGCAGCAAGAGCAACATCAGTAGTAGCAACAGCAGCAACAACAGCCCTCTGGCATCGGTGGCGGCAACCCTGACCCCCTGGCTGCTCTTCAGTAATAGCTCGCCGCCTTGACACGGCAGCTTACAGTGCTACAGCTATTAGCCTCCCACGCTGTCACCAGTGCGCTGCCACCGTTTATTCCTCCAGGATACGCCAGCCCCGCTGTATCCACCGCTATGCATTACCTAGCGCAGCAAGAGACTCAGCGCAAGCAGCAGACGGTGACCTCCGTCCTTGGCCCCACTCTGGGTGTCGGCCGTAGGTAGAAGGACTTTGAGATGTCGCTTCAGGTCGGCGAGTAGTTCCGGAGCTGGGAGCTCAGCTTCCGGATCTGGGCGCAAGGTGAGGGATTGTGGGCATACTACACCCTCCCGTATGACCCCACCCAGGCCGACCAATTATATGACTCTGGTCGCGCCGCATGTAGCCTTGTCCATGTCGCCCCTCCGGCTTCCCATCTAGCCCTAGAGCCTTTCCTCGGCAACTTCACCGCTAGCGCCACCCCAGACCCTACAACCGCGTGGCACATCCTTACTTGTCCCCATTGCCTATCTAGTAAGGTTGACACTAACCGTCTGCTGCGTGATTTCAACTCCCTGCACATGGGGGAGATCGAGACGGTCACCGCCTATTGGCAGCGAGCGGAGGACATTTTCGACGCCTTGGCACCTCTGCCCCACCTTCTCTAGACGCGCTCCTCACCATCAAGCGTGGCGCCACCGACGCCTACACGGACGTCTTTGTGCACTACTCCCAGGACGTCCTCTCCACCATGGCGGCCCAGGGCACCATCATGCCTTGGGCATACGAGCTCTTCCTCCGGATTGAGGAAGCTCGTCTAGAGTCCCAACTCCAGCGCACGGAGGCTCTCGCCTCCCCTACCGTCACCTCCGTGGACGTTGCTTTTCCCGCCGCAACTACCTCATCGTCTTTGGGGAAGAAGAAGCGTCGGAACAAGAAAGTCAAGGGTCCGTCGCAAGAGCAGCAGTAGCCGTCGACTGGGTCCAGCGGTGGTGGCTCGGTCTGCCACAACTGTGGCCAGCCCAGGCACGGGTGGTACACATGCCCTCTCCCGACAGACGATGCCCGCGTCATCACCACCATGCGTCGCCAACGGGAGCGCCATCTCGCCTTTGCCGCCATAGCTGCCGCCGGCGCTGACGCCTTGGCCTCGTCCACCAGTTCCACCACTCTGACAGCTCCACCTGTCCAGCAGACACCCGCACAGCAATAGTACCATCCGCAGTCGTCGGTGCCTCCGTTTCCTTCACCGGCCCAGTCCTCCTCATACCCAAACCCCGGTGCTGTCACTCCGCACTCGGTCTACAGTCCCGGGCCGTCCTCCCGTGAGCGTCAGCTGGAGCAGTTGTGTCACTTCCTGCTCTCCTGCCCAACCCTGCATGAGTGAGACTAAGCTACAGTGGTGTCCCGTTTCCTCGTCTTTCTCGTCGTCTCCTGTGGTCTCCTCTACCCCCTTCCATGATGAAGTTGCGTGGCTTGATGATTGGCAGTCCTAGTTTGCACCCCCTTCCACTGCGTGCGCGTCTCTTGTTTGCTCATTGGGACCGTTAGTGATCTGGCGACCCCAGTCCAGGACCCTGCTGAGACCTGGATCATCGACTCCGGGCCCACGCATCACATGATGGCCTCCCTTAAGGCCTTTAGCATGCTCGGTCTTGTGTGTCTCGGCAATGTCTTCTGTGTCCGAACGGGCTCCGGATAGGTGTTGCCTATCTGCGATGTTGGTGTCGTTCGTTTTCGTGGTCCTGTCGGTGATGTCTTTCGGATCGATGTCTTCTTCGTCCCAGGTCTCGAGCTCAACCTTCTGTCCGTTGCTACCCTTGACCGCATGAGCATGGACATTGTGCACTTGCGTGGTGTTGGCACTGTGTCGTTGCGTCCGTCTTGTCTTGTCCTACTGCGCGCCACCACCCGTGGCAACCTGTGGCATGTACCGTGTCTATCCTCCTCTCCTTCAGTCTCCTCCCTGTCAATTGCCACAGGCCATGTGTTTTTCACCAACACGCTCTCTCGTTAGCACACCTGTCTCTTGCACCGCCGCCTTTGACACGTCCACTCTGCTGCTAAGCATAGCATGCTCCGCACTCTACTGGCAAAGGGCCTTGACCTGGAGACTTTCCCTCTCTCGTGCCCCACAAAGTGCATTGATTGCGCTCAGGGCAAGATGCACCGGTCCACTTACCCTTTGTCTTCCTCCCGTGCATTCGCCCCTCTTGACCTGGTCCATTCTGACGTCATGGGCCCTCTTCCCACGGACTCCGTTGGAGAGCATGGCCGCTCTGTCATCACCCTCACTGACGACAATTCTCGCTACCACTGGGTCTTCTACCTTCGGCAGAAGAATGATGTCGCCCACGCCATCCAGGAATGCCTTGTCCTTGCGGAGCACGAGTGTGGTTGCTCTCTTCACTGCTTTCTCTCCGATTACGATGGTGAGTACAACAGTGCGACTACAACCTTTCTCGCCTCCTGCAGTATCCACCACGACACGTTTGCGCCCAAAATGCCCGCTTAGAACGGTGTCTCCGTACGGTGGAACCGTACCATGGCCGACGCCATCCGCACCATGCGGGTCGAGTATAGTCTCTCTGATGGATTCTATTTTGAAGCCATGGCCTACATGACGTGCGTTTGGAACCGTATTCCCCGCGGTCCCCTTCCCCGCCAGTCCATGCCGTACACGCATTGGTGTGGTCAGCGTGCTGACCTCCGCCCGGCTCGCGTCTGGGGCTGCGTGGCCATTGTGTGGCCTCCCGCCCCGCAGCAGGGCAACAAGCTCACCCCCCGCGGACGTCACTGCACCTTCCTCGGTGTCTCTTGTCAGTCCAAGGCCTGGCACGTCTGGGATCCATTCCGGCACTGCATCATCGAGTCCCACGATGCCCTCTTCTTTGACGACCTGTTTTCCCACGACCTCATTCGCTCCGGCTCGTCTGTATCTATCACGGCGCGTGGGGGAGTGGTGAGTCCATCCTCCGTCCTTCCACTTCCGAGTGACACATCCCTCGGCCCCTCTGGGCCGGCAGCCCCGGTCGCATCCACTGGCCCCTCCGGGCCAGCAGCCCCAGTCGCGTCCACTAGCCCCTCCAGGCCGGTAGCCCCAGTTGCGTCCATTAGCCCCTCCGGGCCGGCAGCCCAAGCCGCGTCCACTGGACCCTTCGGGCCGGCAGCCCCAGTCGCGTCCGCGGCCCCCCGAGCCAGTAGCCCTAGTCGCATCCACTGGTTCCACCAAGGCAGCAGCTCCAGTCGCGTCCATGAACCCCTCCAGGTCAGCAGCCCCAGTCACGTCCACTGGCCCCTCCGGGCCAGCAGCCCCAGTCGAGTCCACAGGCTCCTCCAGGCCAGCATCCCGAGTCGCGTCCACTAGCCCCTCTAGGCCAGTACCCCCATTCGTGTCCACTGGCCCCTCCGGGCCAGCAGCCCCAGTCGCATCCACTGGCCCCTCCAGGCCAGCAGCCCCAGTAGCATTCACTGGCCTCTTCGGGTCGGCAGCCCCTATAGCGTAGAAGCCAGTGGCCTGTAGCGGCCACTGGCCCCTCCAGGCCGACAGCCCCGGTTGCATCCGCTAGCCCCTCTGGGCCAGTAGTCCCGTCGGCCTCCGTTGGCCTGTCGGACTTAGTGCCATCTCCTGCCCTGCCACCCTACACACGTAGCCCAGGCGGTAGCCTCCAACCCAGGCCGTCGGTGAGCGCGTAGACCGTAGCACCGCGCTCCGTGGTACCTCGGCCCCGTGCGGCTCCACATGTCTCCTCCACTCCCACGGTCGTGAGTGGGGATGATGGCACTAAGGCCCTCGGCCTGACCACCTTGGCCATCATTACGGACCTTCACCCGGGCTCCGCATTGAGCTCCGCCATGCTTCATCATAAGCATCGACACGTTGTCGTGGCTACACTCACGCGCATTCCACCTGGAGCTCGAGATGCACACGCTCTCTCAGTCCGCTCTACAGCACCCGCGGAGGACCCAGCCACCCTGCGCGAGGCATGAGCCTCTCCTGAGGCCGCACACTGGGACGTTGACTGCGCCTATGAGCTCGCTGCCATCCAACAGCACCACATGTACCACCTCGTCAACCTTCCTCCAGGTCGGAAGGCCATCGGTGCCAAGTGGGTCTTTCGGCGCAAGTGGAAACCCGACGGGTCCTTGGACAAGTACAAGGCCCACCTCAAAGCCAAGGGGTTTACCCATATCCCTGGGGTCGGTTACAACGACATCTTTGCCCCAGCTGGCCGGTTCTCCACTAGCCCGGCGCTCTTCAGCCTGGTTGCCCACCATGGGTGGGAGCTGCATTAGATGGACGTGAGCAACGCTTTTCTCCATGTCTCATAAGAGGGTGAGGAGCTCTACATGGTGCAACCCCTAGTTTTCGATGATGGCACTGGGAGAGTGTGGCGGCTGCAGAAGGCCCTCTATGGCCTGAAGCAGTCGTCTCGGTGCTGGAACCAGTAGATCAGCAGCACGCTCCTTCGCGGCGGGCTCCAAAGCAGCACCACTGACCCCGCACTGTTTGTCAGTCCGTGAGGCCAGACTTTCGCTGCTGTTCTGATTTAAATCGACGATCTCCTCATCGCGTTGCCAGACACGGCTGCCATCGAGCGTATCAAGGACTTGCTACATGCTGCCTACCAGATGAAGGATTTCAGACCTGCCCGAGTCTTCCTGGGCATGGAGCTCGAGCATGATCGCTCCCAGGGTGTCCTGCACATGCACCAGGCTGCCTATGTGCACACTCTCTCCACCCGCTTTGCGAAGGACATGCCACTTGTGCCGAGCGCATCTTTACCCATGTCACCTGATGGCCAGGTGAAGCTGAAGAGTCCTAACCTAGCTCTTGTGGGGGAGCCAGTTGACGTGACCACGTACCTGCGAGTCATCGGGTCATTGATGTTCCTGGCGACGACAATGCGCCCAGACATCGCGTTCTCCATCAACCTCTTGGCTTAGCTTTCTCAGGAGCCGGGTCACCTCCACTTCAAGGCCGCGATCCGAGTATTGTGCTATATCGTCTCGACTCCTCGATGAGGTCTCATGTTCCGCCGCCAGTCGTCTGTTGTTGCGGTAGGCTACACCGATAGTGACTGGGCTAGCAGTCCAGATGGTAAGAGTCACACAGGTTGGATCTTTCTGATTGGTGGCACAGCTATGTCCTGGCACAGTGGCAAGCAGGGGTGCATTACATGCGCCACTGCTGAGGCTGAGTACATTACCCTTGGCTGAGGCGCGTGTGAGAGTGTGTGGTTGCGTCGTCCGTTGTCCGAGTTGCGTCAGTCTGTTGCATCCATCACGTTGTATTGTGAAAATGAGAGCGTCATGGCCATTGCCAACAATGACGACGTGCATCAGACATGCCCAAAGCACATAAACATTGTGTATCACTATGTGCATTTGTTGTTGCATGACTACAACATCAGCATCGTGTGGGTTGAGACAGCACGGTAGCTGGCTGACTTCTTGACCAAGGCACTGAAGCCCGACTCGTTCAAGAAGGCTGTGAGTTCGGTCGGTGTGCGTCCGTGAGTGACTCTCTTTGCCCTTGCCTGCATCTCTGCGTGGCCTAGGGGAGTCTGGTTGTTGATTGTGTCTCTGCCCGCACATGTGCACTACGCCTGTGAGTCATGGGGGAGTGTTGGTTTTCATGTATCTCTCAAAGTACTTTGTTGTGTCCTCGCGGCTTGTGTACATCGGCGTGCAGATGACTGATGGTGAGACTCGACACTACAAGAGTGTCGCTCGGTGGAGCTGACGCACGCTGAGGCCCAATCACAGTTCGTTGGATCCTCCTCCGTCCGGTGACGCGCTCAGCTCCATCGGCAGGCCTCGTCGGCGGTCGGGCCGCCGGCGGTCAGTGCCACTGCAGATGCTGTCTACATGCACTCAGCGTTGTTTTTGGTTGTGGCATTGCGTCTGCAGCATCATGCTGTGCCTAGGGTCGATGTCTCTTGCTGTGTGGCCCTGTTTGGCATAAGTGACAGTCGTAGGCACTACCTGGGTTCGGGCAGCCGTAACTCTTTGCTGCTATTTTTCTAGATAATCATCTAGATTCTGACCACACGACTGCGTCTGCAGCGTTGGTATTGTGGTATGGTCCACTTTTCAGGCAAAATGGACGACACCCGAGTTTTGGGCTGTCGGGCGTCTAGCAGGGCTCACCGAGAGAACCCTATCTGCCTGAAAACAGGTCTAGGACTGTTTTCTGATTGGCTGGTTAGCTGAGTAACAAGTTCTACACTAGTGGGGGGGAGCTAGAACTTGGAGGGATCTCCCATTGTTGCTCATTCTTCATTCCTAATCAGTTACTTTCAGTGTCAGCTGCTTTCTGGAGCTAACAATGGCGCGCGCACTTCTGAGTAACAAACCCAGAGCTTCCAGACTTTGTCTCTAGAATAGCACACTGATGGGGCAGCAGACTTAAGCAACGAGCGTGGAAGCCCGCACGTTGCATCAACAACGCTACTGCCCCAACGTGTTGCCTAGCATTTGTGTCTCCTGCTGGGCCCAGCTACCGCCGAGCCAGCAAGTGCCGGCACAAAAATAAGCTCTAAAACCCCGGGTGTGATTAGGTGGGTTTGTCTTTAGTTTGTACATCAAACGCCGGTACAAAGTTGAACAAAATGCAAAATCCCAGGCTGGAATGTGGCCCTCCATCACGACGGTTGTGATGGAGGCCCGCATTCTAGCACGGCATGCCCGATTTCACCATGCTCAATCATCAACATGCGTCAATGTTTGGGCATGTTGAAAATGGGGGGGCGGATAGGGCTTATTGTTGCCAGACAGGGGCGAATGGGGCTTTTGTTCCGACGGAGGGGTATATGAGGGACACATGTGACAAAACATGGGGGAATCAGCATTTTCACCAGTCATGAAATAGTTCATTTTTCTGATTGGTTCATAAGCTGAGTAACAAACTATGCAAAGCTGAGGGAGAGCTAGTTCTTGGAGATGTCTCCCATTGTTGTTAATTCTTAGTTACTCATTAGTTCTTTACACCTTTGTCTGCTTTTCTAGCGTTATCTCCTCAGCGTGTACTTTCCTCTCTCACAGACTCAGAGCAGCGAAAGGCAGCGATGCAAAGCAATAAGCATGGAGCCATGCCTACTCCTCCACTGTTGCAGCCTCAACATGCCGCACTAGTCTAGGATTTCTAGTTACGTGGAGGACCTTGTGGGGCCTGTTGGTTTTCTGTGTGTCCCTCATTGTGCTCTGTTGTGTCCTCCCGGCTTGTGTACATCGGCGTGCAGATGACTGACGACGAGACTCGATGCTGATGGAGCGTCATCCGATGGAGCCGACGCACGCTGAGGTCTACGCGCAGTTCGCTGGAGCCTCCTCTCTCCGGCAACGTGCTCAGCTCCATTGGCAGGCCTCCTCGGCGATCGTGCTGCCAGCGGTCACTGCCACCGTACTCGTTGTCTGCATGCGTCCAGCGCGTCCCGTCGCGTCTGCATCGTCATGCTCTGCCTAGGGTCCTTGTTGCATGCTGTATGGCCTTGTTCGGCAACATGGACCATTGTAGGCAAGACCTGGGTTCGGGCAGCCATAACTCTTTGCTACTATTTTTCTAGCTGATTTGGACCGCACGATTGTGTTCGCAGCGTCGGTATTATGGTGTGGTCCAGTTTTCAGGCAAAACGGACGACGCCCGGGTTTTGGGCTGTCGGGCGTTTGGCAGGGCTCACCGAGAAAATCCTGCCAGCCAGAAAATAGGTCCACTGCTATTTTCTGATTGGCTGGTTAGCTGAGGAACAACTTCTACACTAGTGGGGGGGAGCTAGAACTTGGAGGGGTCTCCCATTGTTGCTCATTCTTCATTCCTAACCAGTTACTTTCAGTTTTCAGCTGCTTTCTGGCGCTAACTCTGGCGCGCGCGTTTATGAGTAACAAATCCAGAGCTTCCAGACTTAGACTCTAGAGCAGCAGACTGAGTGGGCAGCTGACTTAAGCAACGAGCGTGGAAGTCCGCACGCTGCATCAACANCTATTTTCTGATTGGCTGGTTAGCTGAGAAACAACTTCTACACTAGTGGGGGGGAGCTAGAACTTGGAGGGGTCTCCCATTGTTGCTCATTCTTCATTCCTAACCAGTTACTTTCAGTTTTCAGCTGCTTTCTGGCGCTAACTCTGGCGCGCGCGTTTATGAGTAACAAATCCAGAGCTTCCAGACTTAGACTCTAGAGCAGCAGACTGAGTGGGCAGCTGACTTAAGCAACGAGCGTGGAAGTCCGCACGCTGCATCAACAACGCTGTTGCCCCAACCTGCTGCCTAGGTTTTCCATTTTGGTATCAGAGCCAGAGCGTAACAACAGCAGTAGAAGACTGGCGAACAGGTGCCAGACAACGCCGGCGGACCCCCATACACGCCAGTGCAGGGGAAATGCTGCCGCATTTTTTCCGGCAGCATTGACCCGCCTGGTGGCGGGGTCAGATTTTTTCCCACGGCCACTGGGCCAGGGGAAATGCTGCCGAAATTTTTTCGCCAGCACTGACCTCCACGGGTGACGCGAGGAGGTGAGCGGCAGGCGGCGTCTGACGTCTGCGGGCGACGACGCAAGCCACAACGTCACCCAGGTTTAGTGACTGGCACCACAAGCAGCAGCAGGCAGAAGTAGCAGCTCGAAGCAGCCTGCAACAGCAGCAGCAGCAGCGCACAGTAGCAGCAGTAGCGCGTAGCAATAGCTCGCAGCAGCAGCCCACAGCAGCAGCAAGAAGCAGCCGCAGCACGGAGCAGCTACAGTAGCGTGCAGCAGCAGTAGAGAGCTGCAGCAGCTGCTGCAGTGACCTGCAGCAGCAGCCAGCTGCAACAGCAGCAGCAGCGAGTAGCAGCTGGCAGCTGCCAGCCGCGGCTGCTACTGCTGGCTGCTCGTAGCGAGCGAGCAACGAGCAGCAGCCCGCTGCTGCGTACGAGCAGCAACTCGCTACTGGCAGGCGAGAAGCAGCTCGCTGCTGGCAGGCGAGCAGCAGCCCGCTGCTCGCAACAGATAGCGGGCTGCTGCCCGCTGTGACAAGGAGGACAAAAAAAACAAAAAAGGGGCAACAAATAAAAAAATCCCCCATCCCGCAGCCCGTTGTAGCAGCCCCTCACATCAGCGAGTAACTGCTACAGCACGCAGCAGCTGCAACAGCGTACAGCAGCAGCAGCGAGCTGCAGCACCCACAACAGCCGTAGCAGCTCGCAACAACAGCAGCTACAGCTACAGCTACAGCTGTAGCAGCAACAGCAACAGTAGTAGCAGCTGCAGTAGTAGGAGTAGCAGCAAACAGCAGCAACAGCAGCAACAACAGCTATAGCAGCAGCAACTGCAGCAGCAGTAACAGCAGCAGTAGTAGCAGTAGTAGCAGCAATCAGCAGCAGCAGTAGCAACAGCAGCAGTAGCAACAGCAGCAATAGCAGCTGTAGCAACATCAGTAGCAACAGTAGCAGCGGCGGCCCAAACAACCGCCACTGGTGATGTCAACACCCCTCTGTTGACGTCACTGCTGACGTCACCACGGATGTCATCAACAAAAAAAGGGGGGGATAAGGAAAGGGGGAAGGCCAAAGGGGTGGGTAGAATCCCCAACTCCCCAACCTCCGGCTGACATCAGCAACACTAAGAAAACAAGAAAAAAAAATACACAAGGGACACTAAGTCATGGCTAGTAGTCCCGACAAGGAGGGGTCCTCCTCTATTGGGGGGACCCCTACCCCTCCTTTGTTGCAAAGACTACAGCAGCAGTAGCAACAGCAGCACCCGTCGCCACTTCAGCAGCAGTAGCCGCCGCCGCCGCAGCAGCTGTAGCCGCCGCCGCAACAGCAGGGGCAGCAGCTGCCGCCACGGCAAGAGCCGCTGCCGCCACGGCAAGAGCAGTTGCCGCCATTGCACCAGTAGTAGCTGAAGCAGCAGCAGCAGCAGGAGCATCCGTCGCCGCCTCAGCAGTAGCAGCCGCCACCACTACAGCAGCAGCAGTCGCCGCCCCTGTAGCAGTAGCAGCAGCAGCAGCCCACTGGTAACGTTGGCGGCAACCCTGATCCTCTCGTTGTACTCCAGCAACAACTCGCCGCCTTGACACAGCAGCTTGTAGCGCTGCAGCCAGTTGCCTCCCAAACCGCCACCAGTGTACTGCCGTCGTTCATCCCTCCAGGGCACGCTAGCCCCGCTGTGTCCGCTGCCACGCACTGCCTGGCACAGTAGCAGACTCAGCGCCAACGGCAGACATTGACCTCCGTCCTTGGCCCCACTCTGGGTGCCGGCCGCAGGCAAAAGGACTTTGAGACACTGCCGCCACCGCTTCAGGCCAACGAGCAGTTCCGGGGCTGGGAGCTCAGCTTCCGGATCTGGGCGCAGGGTGATGGTCTGTGGGCCTACTACACCCTCCCTTACGACTCCACCCAAGTCGATCAGCTGTATGACGCTGGTCGCACCGTCCGTGCCCTTGTTCCAGTCGCCCCCCCAGCTTCCCGCCTTGCCCTGGAGCCCTTCCTCGGCGACCTCAGTGCTCGCGACATCACAGACCCTGCAGCCGCATGGCACATCCTCACCAGGCCCCATTGCCTGTCCAGCGACGCTGAGATCAGCTGTCTGCTCTGGGAGTTCAACTCCCTGCACATGGGGGAGGCCGAGACGGTCACGGCCTACTGGCAGCGGGCGAAGGACATCCTCCGTCAACTCGGCAAATCTGCTCCGCCTCCTCTGTCCGAGCTCCTCACCATCAAGCGCGGCGCCACCAGCATGTACGCGGACGTCTTTGTCCACTACCCTTAGGACGTCCTCTCCACCATGGAGGCCCAGGGCACCCTCATGCCCTGGGCATATGAGCTCTTCCTCCGCATTGAAGAAGCTCGCCAGGAGTCCAAGCTCCATCGCACGGAGGCCCTTGCATAACGTGCCATTGCCTCCCCTGCCGCTGCCTCCGTGGCCGTCGCCTCCCCCGTCTCAGCTACCTCATCGTCTTCGGGGAAGAAGAAGAAAAGTCGGAACAAGAAAGGCAAGGGTCCACTGCAACAGCAGGAGCAGCAGTCATCGACTGGGTCCGGCAGTGGTGGCTCGGTCTGCCACAATGGCCATCCGTGCCCCGGCTGGCCACCACTGCCGGACTGGGTCCGGCAGTGGTGGCCAGCCGAGGCACGGGTGGTACACGTGCCCTCTCCCGACGGATGAGGCGCGCGTCATTGCCACCATGCGCCGCCAGCGGGAGCGCCGTCTCGCCTCTGCCGCCATCGCTGCTACTGGCCCTGACACTCCAACCTCGTCCAGCAGCTCTGCCACTCCGACAGCTCCGCCTATCCCGCAGACACCCGAGCCGTAGCAGTACTACCCGTAGCAGTACTACCCTCAGCCATCGGCACCTCCGCTCCCTTCGCCGGCTCAGCCCTCCTACTACCCGGGCTCCAGCGCCGTCACTCCGCACTCCGTCCACACTCTTGGGCCGTCCTCCCGTGAGCGTCAGCTGGAGCAGTTCATCGCGCTCTAGCTTGGCCTGCCTCGCCCTCCTCCCTTGGGAAGTGCGAGTTGCGTCACCTCCTGCCCTCCGGCCTATCCCTGTATGACTGAGCTTGAGCTGCGGTCGTGTCCTCTCTCCTTGTCCCTCTCGTCGTCTCTCGTGGTCTCCTCCACCCAACTCCTTGACTACATTGCCTGGCTTGACGATTGGCAGTCTCGTTTCGCACCTCCTTCCACCGCGTCTGCGTCCCTTGCTTGCTGCCATGTGACCGTGACTGATCTGGCGACCCCTGTCCAAGACCCTGCTGAGACCTGGATCATCAACTTCGGGGCCACGCATCACATGACAGCTTCTCGTGAGGCCTTCTGTATGCTCGGTCCTGTCGGTGAAGTCTCCGGTGTCCGGACGGGTTCCGGACAGGTGTTGCCTGTCCGTGGTGTTGGCGGCGTTTGTTTCCGTGGTCCTGCTGGTGACGTCTTTCTAACCAATGTTCTTTTCGTCCTGGGTCTCGAGCTCAACCTCCTGTCTGTGACTGCCATTGACCGCATGAGCATGGACGTTGTGCACTCGCGTGGTGTCGGTATTGTGTCGTTGCGTCCGTCTGGTCTTGTCGTACTGCACGCCACCGCCCGTGGCAACTTATGGCACGTTCCTTGCCTCTCCTCTTCCCCCGCCGTCTCCTCCCCGTCGGCCGCCACAGGTCATGTGTTTGTTACCAGCACGCTTTCTCCTCAGTACACCCGCCTCTTGCACCGCCGCCTTTGCCACGTCCACTCTGCCGCCGTAGAAAGCATGCTCTGCACCCAGCCGGCCAAGGGCTTGGACCCGGAGACTTTCCCTCTCCCGTGCCCCACTGAGTGCATTGACTACGCTCAGGGGAAGATGCACCGGTCCACGTACCCTTCATCTTCCTCCCGTGCGTCCGCCCCTCTTGACCTTGTCCACTCGGACGTCATGGGCCCTCTCCCCACCGAGTCCGTCGGTGAGCATGGCCGCTATGTCCTCACTCTTACCTACAATTATTCTCGCTACCATTGGGTCTTCTGCCTTTAGCAGAAGAGCGATGTCGCCCGAACCATTCAGGACTGGCTTGTCCTCGCGGAGCGCGAGTGTGGCCGCCCCCTTCGCCGCTTTTGCTCCGATCGCGGCGGCGAGTACCTAGGTGAGGCCACGACCTTTCTCGCCTCCTGTAGGACTCACCACGAGACGTCTGCGCCCTACACACCCGCCCAGAACTGCTTCTCCGAGCGGTGGAACCGTACCATGGTCGACGCCGTGCGCACCATGCGGGTCGAGTCCGGTCTCTCCGATGGCTTCTATTTCGAAGCCATGGCCTCCATGACCTGGGTCTGAGACCGGGTTCCCCACGGCCCCCTTCCCCACCAGCCCACGCCCTACCAGCACTGGTGCGGTCGGCGCGCTGACCTCCGCCCGGCTCGCGTCTGGGGCTGCGTGGCCGTTGTGTGGCTGCCCGCCCCACAACAGGGCGGCAAGCTCGCCCCCCGCGGACGCCCCTACACCTTCCTCGGTGTGTCTCGTAAGTCCAAGGCCTGGCGCTTCTGGGACCAATCCCGACACTGCATCGTCGAGTCCCGCGATGCCCTCT